>ML779845.1:1414609-1434340 GCA_009831015.1 Picea engelmannii | reverse complement strand
ACAGTGATTTGTGTGGTCCACTTTCTTCTCCTTCTTTTTCTGGGTGCAAGTATTTCTTAACTTTCATGGATGACTTTTCCAGACGTACTTGGGTTTACTTCTTAAAACTCAAGAGTGAAGTTTTTGACAAGTTTTTGGCCTACGAGGCCCTTGTAGAAAAGCAATCTGGACATCAAATTCAAAGTTTAAGAACAAATAATGGAGGCGAATATGTGAACAATAATTTTACAAGATACTGCACTACATAGGGAATCCAAATTCAACACACTGTTCCATATACACCACAACAAAATGGTGTTGTTGAGAGAAAGAACCACACATTAAAAGAAATGGCTAATTGTATGATCCAATCTAAGGGACTAAGTCTAAAGTATTGGGCTGAAGCCATCAACTGTGCAAATTACATAGTAAATCGCACTCCCACAAAGGCTCTTAAAAATATAACACTAGAAGAAGCTTGGACCAAAATTAAACCAGATGTAAGTCCCTTTCGTGTATTTGGTAGTATAGCATGGGTTCACATTCCTGATGAGAAAAGGAAAGCATTGCAACCTAAAAGTGAGAAGTGTATATTTGTTGGTTATTCTAAAGATGTCAAAGGTTACAGACTTCTTCAATCACATTGTAATGAAATTATTATTAGAAGAGATGTTAAATTTGATGAAAATATCTTGGCCTGCGAGCCTAATTCGATGATTATGCCTTCTTTGGCCTACGAGCCATCTTCGGCGTTTATGCCTTCTTATGATCTTGTTTCTTCTTCAGATGATGACAGTGAGGATGAAAATCCACCTATGCTTTCTCACCCTCCTCCAGATGAGTCCTTTGAACCTGAACAAGCACCAGCTCCACTGCTTCCTAGATGGGTCCGTTCAACACGAGAAGCAGTTGGTGATCTTGTCGGTGATCCTTCAAATCAGCATTGGACACGTTCACAGTTCCAGTGAGCCTCTTCTCTTTTGTCTCAAGTTTCAGAAACTCATGATCTAGAGACATTTGCAGAAGCTTCAGGTCATCCAGATTAGGATACAACAATGAATGAAGAGTATTGTTCTTTAATGGAAAATTATACTTGGGATCTTGTACCTCTTCCAAAAGGAAGAAAACTTGTTAGATGCAAATGGGTCTATAGAACTAAGTATGCATCAGATGGAAGTGTTGAAAGACACAAGGCTCGGTTAGTTGCCAAAGGATTTCCCAAGTTGAAGGAATTGACTATAATGAAACCTTTTCCCCTGTATAAAAAATGAATTCCATCCACCTTGTTCTTTCCCTTACTGCCTCACATAAATGGGAGGTGCATCAGATGGATGTTAAATCTGCCTTCTTGTACAGAGATTTGTAAGAAGAAATATACATGGAACAACCTCTTGGCTATGTCCGGAATGACTCTAGCCTTGTTTTTCGCCTCAAGAAATCTCTTTATGGTCCCAAGAAATCTCCCCGAGCTTGGTATTCCAAAATGGATAGCTTTCTTATTTCCACTGGATTCTCTAGATGCCATTCTTATCCTAATGTCTATACCAAGAAAGTAGGAAGCCATCTCATAATCCTTGTCCTTTATGTTGATTACCTTATCCTTATTGGTAGTGACTTAAATCTTTTAAACCATGTGAAAACCATCCTTAAGAAGAAATTTGAAACAACACACTTAGGCTTTTTTCACTATTTCCTTGGCCTCCAAGTTTTTCAAACCAATGAAAGAATTTTTCTTTCCCAGACTAAGTATGCTTGTGACCTTCTTCGTCGCTTTCACATGGACGATTGTAAACCAACCCCTTCTCCCTTCCAGTATGGAGTCAAGATTTTTTCCACCTGTACTTCTACTGAAGTTGATGCCACCCTGTACCGATAGTTAGTTGGTAGCATCTTATACTTGACTCATACTCGTCTTGATATTTCCTTGGTTGTTGGTCTTGTTGCCCGATATATGCAAACACCCCATGAAAGCCATTGGAAAGTAGCTAAAAGGATACTTTGCTATGTTCGTGGTACAGTTCAGTTTGAGATACATTACATTTCAGGGGGGACTCCTTTATTGGTTGGTTTCACTGATTCAGATTGGGCCAGTGACCCTGATGATTGGAAGTCTACTGCAAGTTATGTTTTCAGCCTTGGTTCAAGACCTATCACTTGGGCCTGTAAGAAACAACCGGCTATTGCACTTTCTTCAGCAGAAGTAGAGTACCGAGCAGCTATAAAAAGTCAGGAATCCCTGTGGCTTCGACAAATCCTTTCAGAGTTTAGATTCCAGCACCAGCATCTGACCAGCATTTGGTGTGACAATCAGAGTGCCATCAAGCTTGCCAAAGACCCATTTCAACATCAGCGTAGAAAACACATCGAGCTACATATGCACTTCATCAGAAAGCTCATTCATGATCAAGTTATTGAAGTGCTCTTTTTCCCTACAAAAGATCAAGTTGCAGACATTTTCACAAAGTCTCTTATAGAAGAGAAGTTTTCCAAACTTCGATCTATGTTAGGAGTTCAGGAAGTTTTCATTAAGGGGGGATAGGCTCTAATGCCTCCTTCCTTCTCCTATTATGTCACTATTGTAAATCCTTCAATCCTATCCCAAGTTGTTCTTAAGGGGGGATGTTATTATATTTAGACACTTAGGAGTTAGTAAGATCTACTTGGTCTATTGTGTCTTTAGGTAAAATTGTTTTTTCTAGTGTGTTTCTTTAGTATGCATTAGTATGCATTTGTAGTTAGGAAATCCGATGGTCACAATATGTTCCCGACATAGAGTGATCCAATGGTTCATACTCTCCTCAATCGTAACAACCATTGATCTATGGCTTAACACCTGATTGGTCCATGATCTCTATTTAAAGAGCATGGAGGGTCATTTGCCGATGATCGGTTGTGAGAAAATATCTTGTAAAATCTCTCTGTAATCTTTTTCTTTGCATTAATAAACTGAACCAAGTGGCCGCATTGGTTGGGGTAGTGGATGTTTCCCCATAGGGGTTTTACTACGTGAAAACATCAGTGTGTTGATCTTTGATCTGGTTATGTGAGTGGTTACTGAAGGTGTTCATCCTCTGTTGGAATACCTGTGTTGTCGAACACTTTTATCTCTTCCAACCTATTCCAAAGGTTTTTAATAGGAACCATGTCAAAATATTTTCTAAAGTCAACAAAACAACAAAAAATATTGGTTTTAGTATTGCGGAACTCCTCTGCAATGATCCTAAAAGTAACAAGATGGTCCACAATTGAATGATATCTCCTAAACCTAGCCTGGCTATGATTTGTTAGTAATAGTGTCGGGATTTTGGGTCATGGTTTCTAAAATGTTGTAATTTTAAGACAAAAAAAAAGGATAATATTGTTCGATTTTGTTGTTGGTGTTAAGACATTGGTTACAAGGGTACCAATTGTCAAGGCCACAAGTTCAAAAAGCTTGCAATTTTGTTCCTAGAAAAAAAGGGGATGCTGTGAAGAGCACCAATTTTCAATTCAGAGGTCAATTTTAAGGTTTTGGCTACAATGTCATCAATTGTGAAGCCCAAAGGTTTCAAAGAAGTTATAGTTTTAGCCTCCAAAATAAAAAATGGTGATGTTGTTAGCACCACTTTACACCACTTTTCAATTCAGGGGTTGATTTTAAGGGTTTTGTCGACAACATTTCAATGCCATTAAGGCCATGGTTGTAGAAGGTGGTAATTTTAATCCACCCCAAAAAAGAGTATTACCGGTCGCACTACTTTTCAAGAAAGGGCTTGATTTTGGTGTTTTGGACCCCAAAGTATGGGTTCTTAGGGCTAGATTTCTTGTTTTGAGGTCACATTTTTCTTCAAGTTAGTAACTATGGCATTCATGTAAAGCAAGAGATTTATTCTCACAAGTTTCTTGCAGTATCCTCAAAACTAGTCCTTCATCTTCATCAAAGGCACCCATATTAACAACTCAACAATTGCTTCCCTCCTAGTAAATAGAATGATATTATAACACATGAATTCCTTCTCCATGTTGTTTATTTAGTTTCCATGTAAGGAATGATATATCGCACTGGCCTAGATTTCTTCCCAATATAACCCTTCCAAATAAGTAGTAAAGGAAAGATAATTATTTGGGTGGATTTCTTATTTCTCCCAAGTAAGTATCTTTGCTCACCTAATTGTTTGCCATCTTCCCTATATCATATGCCTAGCTTTCCTAGATGTCTTCCCTAGATTGCCAAGATACTTGTATTCTCTTATCTCATCTTCCTAGCTTTCTTTAAAAAAAAAGTTAAATATTCACTTAGTTGATCTATAGACTAGTAAACTAACTTTTGGTTAGTTCATCAACTTGTTTGAAAAATGATCCATAAATCTTAGTCGGTTCACAATATTTCCAACATCAATATCCCAATGTTTCATTCCATTTAATGAACAAAATGACAATTCACTCTTCATCTCCTTTGCAATAGTAACATCACATATTTATATTCAATATATATTGATAAACGTGCAACAATAGAACCACATAAACTTATCCTTCAATCTTGAAATATGAAATCAAGTCACACTAATTGTTTCCACTTGTCATCATTTAGAAAACTTCCAACTACAAGTGGATACCACACTAGGAGTGATGCACACAAATTGCATTCTACCACTACAAGGAAATCATGTTGTTTATACTTCTCCAAGCATTACACTTTATAAGAGGAAATGCACATGGGGTAATCAATGCATAGAAACCTAATAATACCAATTGATGCGTTGTGTTGTACTTTGTTAGCCAATTGACCTATCCAAGCTCCTATAAATTTTTGGTCTTCCATGCATAAGGATCTTACACATCAATAATATCCTTTATTCTATCAATTGAGTAGACTTAAAATATCCACTCTATGCACAAATCAGTTGGTTTAATAGTCAATTAGTCAAGATATATATATATATTTCACTATTGTAAGAAAGAATGATACTCCCGCACTCCAATCCAATTTTTCAACAAACTTCTCCAATATGTCACACATATTACAAAATTCTTAACCCATCACTCAACTATTCATTGAGATCACCTTCCTTGGTCATGGCCCATTCTAATTCTAGTTCAAAACAAACTTCAAATAATCCACGTACATATGGGTAAACATTCCACAATATAATGGACATACATATATACATATATATATATATATATATATATATATATATATATATATATATATATATATATAACATTAGTGATTAGTCAAGTCATTCTTGTTCTTGTTGATCAATTTTCCATATTCGGTTCAATCAGTCAATCAACTTAATACCAATAAAAATAATCCTTGCTATGATATCCACTTCATGACGATGGTTAGAGACACGAAACAACACAATTGTTCAATCCTTCATCTCACAAATCAATGCATCCAATAGCTTTAAAGGGGAAAGTAATGCATATAATCTAATTGATAGGTATTATTCAATAAATTGATTTCCTCTATTTGTTTGATGAACTAGATAATATCCAAAATTATCCATCTCTTTCACTTGCTAATGCTATACTTACTTTAACAAATAGCAAAGATGAAGGAACATGCCCACTCAATTCATTTCATAAATATTGCTACGGAAAAACAACATCATGAATGACCATAATATGTTTGAATCAAGGATACCACATGGTCACTCCAGATATCTCCACAAACATAGCCACTATAATCAACACATCACAAATATGATTGTTATAGCTTCATCAAAACTACTAGATCCATTTGGAACACATCTTAGTTTTTGAAAACCTTTTCTCCAAAACCCTATAGTTGTGATAGCATGTTGGAATAGGTAAAATGGTAGAAACAATAAAAATGAATCCAAGTAGTGATGGTGTCAAAGGACATTGTTACAATGCTTAAGAAAAATAAATATCATCATTCACTTTATCCACATATATATTGATAGGTCGATACACTAGATCGTGTGTATGTATATATATATATATATATATATATATATATATATATAGCCTTAGGTATACACCCAAAAACCTAATGTATGAAACACAACGTGTATAACCATCCACATAATCAACATGAAAATGGAGATAATCAAATCCCAAGTGCCTATATATCTAGTTGGTCAACTCTCTCAATCATGGGCTACACATATCTAACAAGTTTAGTTTAGAAAAGAAACTTAGGATACAAAAGATAAACTATAGGATTCCCTTTCATTTGTGATAATTGTAGTGCATGGAATTTGCACCTCGATACTCACATACACCTACCCATTGAGAGGATCCTTATTCATCCCACCTTTATGTCAGACTTATGCATGACCAACCATATGATGATATGATATCTCTCAATTATTACATATGTGATGGATGACCTTTTTAGAGATTCTCTCACCCCATCCTAGACATGGGACCTTATTGGGATATTTAGCATTATGGTGGGTTCCCTAGGTCTATATTTCACCTTTGGTCTCCTACCCTCAGTCACCAATTTAACTCATTTTGACTCTTGATGTCACCCCTTCAGAGAATTCTCTAACTTCATGGATCTAATTAGGGGTGAAAACTCCCCAATCTAGGTCCATGATCAATTAAGATACATTAAATCATGTCCATATCCACCCAAACCCATTTGTGACTTTCTACTTACATAATCAACTTGATTAAAATTCCCCAAACCCCCATTATCTCTAGGTGTTGGCCATATCATGGATTCTCTTTTGGTACAATGACTATGAATCTGCAAGCTACATAGAGGGTCATTTTGGACTTAAAAACATGGTGTATAGTTATAACCACACCTATGGTATGTAATCCATAGACCTGACATGACAGTTTCATGTGACCCCAAGTACGATAACAACCAATCCAACATTCTCTTGTAGTTTGAGGTCACTCCTTGTGTATAAATACCCTTCTAATCCTCTTCATGAATCTCTCTTGAAGTCTCTTGGACACATCTATGGTTGAATCTCTTATCTTTGGAAAAAACCTATTTTTCAAGTATTTATTGTGTTAATCGTTGATCTCCTTCCTCAATCCCATAGCCTATTGATTTCACTTATCATCTCCAACATCTCTACAAAGACTTCTTTGACTAGCTTGGTTTCAATCTTGAAGGTTTGATTAACTCATTTTAGGGAATCTTCATTTTCATGTCACTACTCATAACTTGAAAGTTTCAACCCTAAAACCACAACGTAGATTCCATCACAATCTAGGAAAGAAACATATCATCCCCTCTAAGAGAATCAAGTCTATATATTATGCTATGCTTCATTGATTCATATTTACATAAGTACAAATTAGCTAATTTTTTATTGCAAAAAACAACTAAAACATGTATATAAGATAATATTTTTGGGGAGGTAACTAATGGTAATATAATCATGGTCCCTTATAACACAACTAAATTTTAATAGTATCTCTCTTAGTCATTAATTGCTTGATTTGATTCATTAGATGGTAATAAAATTGTTCTTTTGTTGTAGTATATTTACTAGTTTAATGTGTCATTAATTGTCGTCATTTTGTAATATCATTATTATTCAATATAAATTTATATGATGTGAATAATTTACTAAATGTCATGAATTTGTATAATGTCACTATACAATATTGATGTTGATCCAAAATCAATGAAATACAAACACACACACATACTTACTTAAACAAAAAATAAAAATGGCATATGTAGGGCATACTCGGATGTGGATCACTATTGTAGGACTATTGTAGGACTATCAACATTGTAGGATTGTTCCTATGAGCTCTATGGAGCATTAGATATAGCCCAAATTGGATTCATAACTTATTTTCTCTCAATGTTGTATAATTCATGATATATCAATAGCTACAATGGTTTCTCCAAGATGTTTGTTATCTAGAGCTTGTACTTTGCAAACCTTGAGGCATTCCCTTATTATCAAGGTTGGAGGCATTGATGATTGTCACCTACAACCATACATGTATAGCAATTGTCAATTATTTTGGACATAAAAGGGATTTGTGATTTCATGAAAAGGAGGTTGTTTAATTGATATTGTTGTAAAGACAGAGTGTTATGGAAGCACATACAAACGACAAAGTTGTTTCTTGTTAGAAGCAATTGATTTTAGTAGACATAAGGCAGAGTAGACTAAATTTTGATGTTTTATTGTGTGATGGAATATAGATTATGTTGGTTGTGGAGCCTGATTATCTTCTTGATTCATAGGTTTGTTTCAGCCATGCTTGGATCCCATTTCCTGACAGGGGGTTGTGGGGGGGTGGCTTGCCCCCCAACTATTGTCATCAGGGGGGTCCATGGGGGGAAGCGAAAATTAATGGACCCCCCCTTGGTGGGGGATTCAGGGGCAACGCCCCCAAAGAGAAATTTTGGAAAAAATTTCCTTGTAAAATATTGTAATTTGAAAGTCAATCTAGACCATTCATTATAAGGTCAAAGATCTGATGGTAGAATTTATGTTAGTGTTTTTTTACCTAGAAGGCAACCCTCTTTTCATGAGGGAATTGAATTGTGGTTTAGTATGTGTGTGAATATTGTATTATGAGAGAGGAAACTGTGAGAGAAAGAATATGAAGTTACATCATATATGTTATAAGTTGTATCCCTTCATTTTGTTGGACAATAATAAAGGAAGGACCTGGAAATTTCTCTGGTGAATGTAGCCCACACTGGGTGAACCACATATATCTGTGTTTCTATTGTATTGTGTATATTATGTGTTTTATTTCCACATTTGTTTTATTTTATTGCTCTGTGATCTTGTTTTTCTAAAAACTCATATAAGAGAGAAAGGTAACTCGCAGGAAAAGAGGGTTCCTGGTTCAAGTGGGAGAAATGACAGAAGATGGAAAGTTTATAGCTATATTTATTAACCTGGAGGATAGGGAAAGAGTCTTCGAGGGAGGTCCTTACTTCCACGCCTCAGCGGGACTCTACATGCAACGTTGGAAAGAAAAATTTTCCCCGAAGAAAGAAACTTTCAAAAAGGTACCAGTCTGGCTGAGATTTTATTCCCTACCCCTAGAATATTGTTTTCCCTCTACCTTTGAAGCAACAGGAAACAAACTGGGGAAATATGTGAAGACCTCAGAAGCCACCCTAAAAGGAAGATATACATCATATGCAAGAATCTGCATAGAGATGGATGTTTCTGGAGCACTCCCAGAAGCCATAAGTCTGGAATTCAGGGATGAGGAATGGATCCAAAACAAAGATTATGAACAGATCTCCTTTAGATGCAGAATATGTCATGAGCATGGACACTTGATCAAAGAGTTCCCTCTAAAAAAAAAGCAGGAAGCGGCAAATCCCAAAACACAGCAAGACGAGGAAGGGTTTATAACCCCGAACCCCAGGAACAGAGAAAATAAAAAGAAAAATAAAACCTCGGCAGGAAACACCCAGAAGACCCATAATATAATGGATGGAAGGGACCAAACAAACAAAGGGATAGAAGAAGACAAGGACTCAGAAAAAGTACCAGAAGTCAAAGACCAAGCAACAAAAGAGCCCACCCAACATCCAAACAATACAACAACCCAGGGGAGTTGTGCAACCCTGATGGATAGAGAAATAAAAGACGACAACATTGTCATGCAAGATGTAGAGGGGGATGCAGAAATGAACTTGAGAGAAGTAGGCACAGAAGACCCCGATCTCAGAGACTTGGTGGAAAAGGAAGGAATAGACCTTCCGCACATATTAGAACAATGGAAAAGGCAGGGAATTGACAACGTACCAATATAGCAACTTGACCGCATCCAATACTTGTTCCTCCTATGGGAGGAAGCCAAATCCAGAGGACAAAAACACACACATGGGGATATAGGACACCAAGGATTGAAAGCTGGCAAGGGACAATCGCAACTATCACCCAAACAGACGAGGAGGAAAAAAGGCAGGAAATCAAACAGCGTAGCACTACAGAAGTTGGGAGCGCTACTGATAAACTCGAGTAAGATCAAGAAACTCTTTCCCCACTCTCCCCCACATGTTTAAATGAAGGTTATAACTTGGAATATAAGAGGCCCAAACAACCCAAGAAAACAAAGTATCCTTAGGAATAAACTAAATTAGGAGCAATCGGATCTCCGTTTTATTCAAGAGATGATATGTACTACAGACAGAATGGAGTCAATCGGTAAAAAACACCGGCACAAGTACAAGATGGTAGCCATCGAAGACCACCAAAGGTCAAGTGGCATACTCACGTTGTGGAACCCATAACTCCTAAATTTAATACCAGCCGAAGCAACCAGGTACACCCTAATGGTGTGCATGCAAATCATAGGAAACACTGAGGAGATTCTCTGCAAAAATGTGTATGGGCCCCATGGGCCAGAGGAAAAGAAAGGAATGATTCGAGACCTAGAATATATAAAAGGCCGAGCCACCAACCTCCACTAGATCCTGGCAGGGGACTTCAACATTATCACCTCCCTTGCGGAAAAGAAGGGTGGTACGAGAAGATTGGATCGGGATGCGGAGGAGTTTTCAAATTTTATAGATAGAGCGGATATGGTAGATCTCCAAACTAAGAATAGTTAGTTCACCTAGAACAATAAACGTATGAAACAATTCTAGGTAGCTACAAGACTCGACCGATTCCTTATATCAAAGTCAATCATTATGCAGGGGATAACCTTAGATTGCAACATCCTACCCTGGGGTGGATCTAATCAATAGCCAGTGCAACTGGAAGCAGGATTCCATACAACACCTAAGAACATACCTTTCAAATTCAATAAATTATGGATTGATCACCCGACTTTCAAAGAAGAAAACAAACAGTGGTGGAGGGAGGAGAACCTGGAGCAAGGGACTAGGATGTTCAAACTACACAAGAAACTTAAATACATCAAAAATAAACTCAAGGAATGGAACAGGGATATCTTCGAGAATATAAACAAAGAGAAAAATGACCTCGAAGAAAAAATGAAAAAACTCCAAGAAACTTGCATGCGGGAAGGCTATACGGAGGACCGGAAAAAAGAAGAGCTCCAAATGACCCAAGAGTGGGAGGCACGATGCCAGCAGAAGGAAACACTCTGACATCATAAGTCCCATATCCGATGGATAAAGGAAGGAGAGCGGAACACCAAGTTATTCCATAGAACAACCATGGTCAGAAGAGCCCATAACAAAATACTGAATATCAAGGACCGGGATGGAATCGAGCACGAGTCACATCAGGAGATTGAAAGCGCTATGATTAGACACTTCCATGGGATAGCCCAAGAACTGCATCAAGACAGATCGGAGGCCATTCAAAGGATAACCCAACATATTCCACACTTGGTTACTGAGGAACAAAACATCTTCCTGAATAAACCTATCGCCACGGAATAGGTTGACCAAGCTCTCTAGGAAATGCCAAGTGGGAAAGCACCAAGTCCAAACGGATTCACTGTGGATTTCTTCAAATCCTGCTAGGAAATTGTCAAACCTGACATATATAAGGTAGTAGAGGACTCTAGAAGGTCTGCCTCCATCTTTAAAGCACTAAACGCAACCATGATCACCCTAATCCCCAAAGAAAATGAAGCCAAAACCCCGAACCGGTACAAACCCATAGCACTTTGTAAGGTGATCTACAATATCATCTCCAAAGTCATAGAAAATAGATTGAAACCCCTCCTACCTTCACTAATCTCGCAAGAACAGGCAGGCTTCGTGGAAGGTACACAAATTATGGACAACATCATCTAGGCCCATGAGATCATTCACACCTTAAAACTTCAGAAGAGGGGGGGGATGATAATTCAACTGGACCTAGAAAAATCTTATGACAAAATTAGCTGGCATTATATGATCAAGACCTTAGAGGCCTTTGGTTTTACCCAGCACTGGATCAGTTGGATTGTCGGTTAAGTATCCACAACAAGCTACTCGCTACTAATCAATGGAGCCCCGACCAAACCTTTCTGGCCCACGAGAGGGATCAGACAAGGAGACCCATTGTCTCCCTTTCTATTCATTTTGATGATGGAAGGCCTCAACCAAAGCATAAATGGCACAACAGGAACTAGGGAAATAACATGGCTCAAACCTTTCAAAAAATGACCTACTTTAACTCACCAACAGTTTGTGGATGATACACTACTCCACAACATACCCATGGTCAAGGAAGCCAAAGCTTACAAACGAATCCTAGAATATTTTGGGGAAGCCTTGGGCGCTGAGATCAACCACTCCAAGTCGATGATATTTTTCTTTAATACCAATCCAACTATCCAAAGGAATTTGACCAACATTCTAGGATTTGAACGAAAAACACTTCCAACCAAGTATTTGGGGGTTCCTTTAACAGACAAAGTATATAAGTTGTCAACTTGGGAAGGAGTAATAAATAGGTTACAGGAGCGGGTAAAAACCTGGACGTATAGGTCCCTTAACCTAGCAGGCAGATTGATCCTAACAAAGACTATTTTACAAGATATCCCAACCTTTATGATGTCAGTCTTCCCCACTCCACAGGGGATCCTACAGAAAATCAGAGCCATCCAGAGGGACTTCTTGTGGCGAGGTGCGGAAATAAAGAAAAAGTGAACCTTGGTGGCCTGGGAGAAAGTCTGCAGGACAAAAAGAAAAGGAGGCTTGGGGCTACAAGATCCACAAATGACCAACAATGCATATGGGGTGAAACTCTAGTGGCGATGGGTCAAAGAAACTACAACACCTTGGGTAAACCTATGGAAGGAAAAGTATGCACCAGACACCCGCGACCAGAACAGAATTCGCTTTGGAGGAACCATGAAAGGCTCAACCATTTGGAACCTAGACTAGCACAACAAAGCATGGATTCAGACACACAGCTTTTGGGAAATCAAGAATGGCAGAACAACCAGATTATGGGAGGACACTTGGCAACAGGAACCAAAGATGGAAAACCCAGACAGAGGGATACTCCAATAGGACCTCATCACACAAGGAAAAATCAACGTCTATCAATACTGGCAGCAGGGAACAGACTGCAACAAATGGAGAATATGGGACAGGATAGCCTTCAGAACAATGAGATACCCACAACAACAATAAAAGAGGTGGAGGAGGAACTGGGCAGATGGAAAATAACAATCACGAAAGGAGAGGACTAGTTGAGTTGGGGAAAAAAGGACGGAGGGGAATTCAACCTAAAATAAGTACGACACTATATGGTGGACCCAGAACAAGATGACCTGGTGCAACACTGGGATAAGCTCTGGAACAATGCCCAATGGCCAAAGATTAAGATCTTCCAGTGGCTAATATTACACAACCGCATCCTAACTTGGGATAACCTAAGGAAAAGAGGTTTCACCGGGCCGTCAAGATGTCATCTTTGTCAAAATCAGGAAGAAACAACCAACCATATCCTCAATGATTGTTCCTACACTGTAAAACTGTGGGACTGGGCAGAAAGTATCTTTCGCCAGTCTGACAGGATCTGTGGTAACATTGCTGCAACAATCAAGCTCTGGGAAGAAAACTACAATGACCAAGAAGAGGTGAACCTTTGTTGGACCCTCACCCCAGGAATGATCATATGGTCAATATGGAAGGAAAGGAACTGACGCATTTTCAAAAACCAAAGCTGGCCAGAAAGGAAGATCAAGGAAACAATAACCTCCATGATACGCAAGACATTGATGAGCTGCAACTGCCAGGAGGGTAGAGCGCAACCTACCAACCAGGACTCTCGAGTCCTAGAAGTTTTCCAACTAACAGGTGGGTGCAACCCCAATCCAAACAGACAATAGCCGCAACTCCAAGTAGGTGAGCACAACTAGAAACCACCACCTTCAGGCTACCTCAAGTTGAATTTCGACGGGGTGGCGAAAGGAAACCCAGGAAGAACAGGTTTGGGAGGAGTAATTAGGGATAGTAAAGAGAACATCATATGACTATACGTGGGAAGCCTGGGAAACTCAACCAATAACGCTGTAGAATTCAGAGCCCCGGAGACATGCTTGGAGATTCTCAGCCGAGAGGGGATGACGAACTCCATAGTGGAAGGAGACTGTGCGCTAGTCATCAACACAGTAAGAAAAATCCAAAATGGTACCATAATAGGTAAACTCCAGAGGCACTGGAGATTGGCCTACCTACTGAAAAAAAATCCAGGAGCACTTGTGGACAGGGATCACTATGGAGTTGCGTTGGGTGAGGAGGTCAGAAAATGGACTGGCAGACAGAATAGAAAACGAGGGGGTCAAGAACGAAGGTCCCGAACTGGAAACAATCTAGTGCAACATCCCACAAGGTAAATTTCGGGCAGATTGCACCCAACTTGCGGCAAAAGACTGGGACAACAGGAGTAGTATGGAAGACTATGGAAAGAATGGAGGCACAACAGACACTGAAGGACATGTAGGTCCTAGATAGAATTTGATGGGCCACTAATCAAATAAGGTTACAAATGCAGATGTGGATCACACATTAGGCGAAGGTACGACACCATGGTCCCGTCAATAAAAAGAAGTACAGAAGATACCCATTGGAAAGAAGAAGAGATAACTTGCAGGTGGCAAAGCATGAAGGACAACAAGTTACACCAAGGCCAAGTAGGAGCACACCTCACCTAAGTACTGAGATGGGATGGGGAAAGGGATGTTGTACAACGAGAAAGGCAAAGCATTAGCGTAGTGATAACAACAAGGTCATCAAGCGCACACACTCTAGAACAGAGGATACTGATGGGCAGGGCCACCTTGAGGAGCAGGCCATGATTGCAAGGATGGGACCGTAGTCGAGTTGGATCCAGAAAGGCAAGGACACCTAAACTTACCACAAAACAAGGCATCACAATTACAGGGGCCACCAAACTTACCAAAAGGAGGTGAAGCAGAACAGGGAAAGAACCCAACATAAGAACCACCACCTGCAAGTGAAGATGGTATGCATGAAGAAAACTAGCAACAAGAAAGGCCCACAAGGGAAGGAACCTCCAAAGAACACCCGGTGGATGACAAGAATCAAATAGGCGGCCAGGGAAGCAAAGAGCACCTTCCTCACGAAGGTAGGCACCAAGGGGAAGACGATCATTAAAATATGGGAGGGCGAAATCAACAACGCCCGCAGGGGCAAAGCCTGGTCAACACTAAACCAGAAAGCAAGGGGGATACAGGACCCTAGAGCCACACAACCGAGGATAACCCTCTACCATAGGACAATGGAGGAAGCTTGGAGAACCAAAATGCTGATAGGTAAGATGTGTGCGGACCGGGGGGAGACCAACAGGACAGAAACCAAAGTGCAGAAGAAAGAGCGCACAAGAATTCTCAACCGCCTCAGTAACCTAGAGGCGGGGGTAAAAAGGCTGGTGGAGGACCAGAAAAGACAACAGGAGAAACTGGAGCGGATGGCAAGGCAATTTCAACTCTATCTATGCTACGTCCACCATATAGATATCACTCCAGCCGACATAAATGGAACCCCATCATGCATCAGAAAGCTACATCTGGTGGAACAGGGGGAGGAGGAAGAGACATAGCAGGAAGGGGATCAAGAGCACCACATCAACCTAGACTAGCGCAGGACCTGCCTAGATCATGTCTCTCAGAGTAGGAGCTAACCCCACTATGCTTAGACTTTTTTATTTATTTTGATGAAGTTCTTATACTAGTTTATAGTAGCCTGGGTTGGTTTCCCATGGTGGCGACCCAGGCACCTTTTGTTTATCTTCAGACACTGCATTACAGGGACCCTGGATATGGCTTTCGTTCAGGCAGATCCTGGGAGTCCATGCATCATTTTTGTACTATAACCTTATAAAGAAATATAGATTCACACACTCATTTACAAAAAAAAAAAAATTGTTTTGTTTTTCGTAGTTTTTTTAGTTTTTAACTTTCTTTAAAAAAAAAAATCCAGTTAGAGTTTTTCTTAAAGAAATCGTTCTTTTTTTTTACTTTTAAAAAAATCAATATATANTTAAAGTTTAAAAGATAGAAAAAAAAATAAAAATTAAGCAATCATTTAGGAGCCAATTTTGAGTTGTTTTTTGAATTATTTATCGATGCGGGTTGTCGTTGTCGAGGCTATATTTTTAATTAGGCTATAATTTTGACTCCCCCAAAAAAACTTGGTGCTACTGATAGCAACGATTTTCCATTCAAGGATCAATTTTACAGTCTTTGTCCACAATGACATCAATTGTCAATGCAATGGGTCTAGATGGGTCCGAATTTTAATCACTGTAAAAAAAAGGGTACTACCGGTAGCACCACTTTTTGATTTAGAGGTAAAAATAGCCACGCTGAAAAAATGATAACTTTGGAGAGTTCTCGTTAAGTTGGTAACTATGTTTGATCTCTTCATGACTCATGGGTTCATCTTCTTCTTATCCTTTTTTAGAAGCCATCTTATGTCGTCCAAATCTCTTTCCAATTTCAAACATATAACTTGCAAGTTTTCCATTACCAAGTTTGAGTTTGGCTCTTGTAAGCATCCACTTGCAAAATACTTGTCAAACCTTCTCAAATACCAACTTGATCCGAAAAATCCTTAGATGTTGATAATTTTGAATACACATAAACATCTACTTGATCTTCGAAATAAAATGATCACTTGAAAGTTTTGCAAATTACATGTGAAATACTTATCTATCAAATTCCACTTTAATGATAAATGAATTGCAAACAATTGAACTTGAAATGAACAACAATAATATAATCACATACACAAGTTGGAAAAATCGGAGTTCACCTGATTTGGGCTACCTCTCTAGGTCCACTTCCAATAGAGAATTATTTTATTAATGCTCAAATGCTTGTGTTTTACTATGACCCTTTTACATGTTGCTCAAATGTAGAAAAGGAGCGTACCATTGGATTTCTGGCAAAGCATCATCCAAAAATGATATAAAATACTTGAAATTTGGTTAAGGTGACCCCCGACAAGATTTACGGTGTAGCCTCGTACCCTTTGTACTCTCGACATTCTTTACATGACCAAATTATACGTAGAAATGTGTGTATGTTTCCTTGGGGTGCGCACCATTAAATAGGGTTCCCCTTCTAACCAAATCTTGAATCTGGTGGCAAGCATTAAATATTTTTTTGTTGGTTTGTAACCAAATCAGAATTATAGGCGAGTTGGTTAAAACTATATAATATATATAGTAGGTCGAGGGTTTGAGCCCCACCTACCATACTATATAAAATTTAATTGTTATGACCAAAGAAATATGGTTGAAAACCATAGTATAAAATTTTGCATGATTTTTGGTATGTTGTTACATGGTTGTAACAATATAATACATAGTTAGAATATATCACATGTTTAAGACAACTCCCACTGAACTTTGGTGATATGGATATAGTTTGAAACCTCCCAACTTGTGGTTATATGGTAGTGTAATAAGATCACGGGCCAAGGGTCAAGGTCTTAGGCCCTCGACCCTTTCGTTGCCCAAATGAACCTTTATATAACTTTATAAATATTACTTTCCATATACTTATCAAGGAACAAAGTGTGGTGTCTTGGTAGGGAGGGCTATGTGAAGACCTTGGTGGCTATGGAGGTCATGGGATTTTGCCAATAACAACGATTTCTTAACCTAGAGAAAAATCATCAATTGTTGGAACTTAACCTAATTGTGTGGCACTTGTCAACCTATAGTTGGATTGTACCTTACTGAGTCAGTGGCCAATTAGGTTCCACGTGTCACCCTTGTAGTGGTGACATGTATCACCCCTTTATTTTCTCTTTACTTTGACCTTTGACCTAGTTGATTGGAACTTTGACCGCTTATATGTTTTTCATACGAACATTGTTTGAGGTACCATTTGCGCCAATAGAATGTTGATGACAATCTCTATGCATTAACAGTGTTTTCAAGACGATTTGAAGCATTTTAATTTTGAGCATTTCTGAACCATTCTAGACCTCTATGGATGTTCCAGATCTTTTTGGACCTCTGTGAGCATTCCCGTATCCTCCTGGATCATGTATCTCCTATAAAAATTCCCTCAACTAGTTGATAACCAAGGCCATGGATTTGACCCACAATGAACATGTCTTCTCGGAGTGGATTTGTTGATGGTATGAGTAGAAATTATCATTGTCGAAGGTATCTAGGTTTAGTGTAAGTTGTGGGAGCTCTAGTGGTTTAGGTTGGTTGTCATTTATTTTAAAAAAAGGATGAAAATTTCTAGGCCTTTAGGGCCGTTCCCCAACATTGTTTTTGAGGTTGACAACTTTCTTTGACAATTTATTCACTAACTTAACCACACTTTCCAGATCTTTAGATTCTTCCTCAAGAGGTTTTTCCAATAACAATGATTTATTTTTAGTTGATTTAATCTCTTTGGAGTATTGGTGATTGTCATAAGATAATAATTCCTTCTCAAAATCTTCAACTTCTTCAAAAATTTTGGCTAAAAAATATACACCAACTTGTTTAATAAACATACCTATAGAAGGAATCAAAGTTGAGGTGTAATATTCGATAACTAAAGTTTTTAAAGGGGTTTTTTCAGAAGTAAACTTAGTGAGGATTATGATAAAGCATTGATTAAAAGCCCTCACCTTCTCCCTTTTCTCCATTTTTATGGCTCCTAGCTCCTTGTATAAATTTGTGGTGGTTTTCCTTTCTCCAAATTTTCCAATAAAATATTTTTTGAAATCCTCCCAACTAGTTATGGAGTTCGGAGGGAGGTTAAAGTACTGCATGGATGCTCTGTCTACAAAGGTGTAAGGGAAAATCCTACATACCACATTTTCGTTACAAACATGGAGAAGATAGGTAGCTAGAAAGAAATTTTTTATATGGTCTTCTAGGGAGCCGGATATGTCTGGATCGAATTTTGGGAGGAGTTTCTAAGGTTTTCTATGCATTTTATGCAAAGGTCTTATTAAATTCAAGGCACTTTCAAATAACCATGGAGGAACTACCACTCTCTATTCTTCTCATTCACCCATGTTATATTCGAAATTAATTTTCGGGTTTTCACCATCGAGGTTATGCTCAGACTTGGGAGGTGTAGGGGGAATTTGACTCAAGGGTACTAGTGCTTGTTGTAAAGAGATTTCAATTATATATTCCACACAGTAAAAAAGGATATCATACCTATGACTAGGTCATCCTACACGGGTAGTTCCCCTTCTAGGGAGTTCTGAGTTTGTTGGTAACTTACCAAGAAATTTGGCATATGCATGGGTAACATGGCACGTTTTGGTGAAATCTTCACAAGGTAGGTGAAACCAAGTTTTTGTACGTGTCTCGGGACTACTAGTAGCACTTTCAAATGCAGGGTTTGTATGTTCAAAGGTAATGTCTTGTTCTGAATTGATATTAGGAAAAGGAGTTTGAACATGAATATTTTTGCCTGACTGATCATGCATATGCAATGAGTTTATGCAATCCATACGATTTCACGCCCTCCTTCTAGAGCCAATTATATTGATAGGGATGAATTTCCAAACAATAGTAAGGGGTACTCCCCGATATACAGTACCAATTAGAATATGCATCGTTTGGTTTAGAAGACCCATCCGGATTTTGGCCCAGCTGCCATTACTGGTTGTGAGGGTGAATGGTGGATGGTTATGCAAATGAAAATAAACTCTGCTTGAACCCCAATCAAATAGTTTTCATGTAGGTGAAAAGTTAGAAACACATACATACATACATACATACATACATACATACATACATACATACATACATACATACATACATACATACATACATACATACATACATACATACATACATATATATATATATATATATATATATATATAACTAGAGAATTCTAAGTCATATTTCTACATACATCAATAACGCATAT
>ML779845.1:1399809-1414559 GCA_009831015.1 Picea engelmannii | reverse complement strand
TTCTGAACCATTCTAGACCTCTATGGATGTTCCAGATCTTTTTGGACCTCTGTGAGCATTCCCGTATCCTCCTGGATCATGTATCTCCTATAAAAATTCCCTCAACTAGTTGATAACCAAGGCCATGGATTTGACCCACAATGGACATGTCTTCTCGGAGTGGATTTGTTGATGGTATGAGTAGAAATTATCACTGTCGAAGGTATCTAGGTTTAGTGTAAGTTGTGGGAGCTCTAGTGGTTTAGGTTGGTTGTCATTTATTTTAAAAAAAGGATGAAAATTTCTAGGCCTTTAGGGCCATTCCCCAACATTGTTTTTGAGGTTGACAACTTTCTTTGACAATGTATTCACTAACTTAAACACACTTTCCAGATCTTTAGATTCTTCCTCGGGAGTTTTTTCCAATAAGAATGATTTATTTTTAGTTGATTTAATCTCTTTGGATTATTGGTGACTGTCGTAAGATAATAATTCCTTCTCAAAATCTTCAACTTCTTCAAAAATTTTGGCTAAAGAATATACACAACCTTGTTTAACAAACATACCTATAGAAGGAATCAAAGTTGAGGTGTAATATTCGATAATTAAGGTTTTTAAAGGGGTTTTTTCAGAAGTAAACTTAGTGAGGATTATGGTAAAGCATTGATTAAAATCCCTCACCTTCTCCCTTTTCTCCATTTGTATGGCTCCTAGCTCCTTGTATATATTTGCGGTGGTTTTCCTTTCTCCAAATTTTCCAATAAAATATTTTTTGAAATCCTCCCAACCAGTTATGGAGTTCGGAGGGAGGTTAAAGTACTGCATGGATGCTCTATATACAAAGGTGTAAGGGAAAATCCTACATACCACATTCTCGTTACAAACATCGAGAAGACAGGTAGCTAGAAAGAATTTTTTTATATGGTCTTCTCGGGAGCCAGGGATGTCTGGATCGAATTTTGGGAGGAGTTTCTCAGGTTTTCTATGCATTTCATGCAAAGGTCCTATTAAATTCAAGGCACCTTCAAATAACCATGGAGGAACTACCACTCTCTATTCTTCTCATTCACCGATGTTATGTTCGAAATTAATTTTCGGGTTTTCACCATCGAAGTTATGCTCAGACTTGGGAGGTGTAGGGGGAATTTGACTCAAGGGTACTAGTGCTTGTTGTAAAGAGATTTCAATTATATATTCCACACAGTCAAAAAGGATATCATACCTATGACTAGGTCATCCTACACGGGTAGTTCCCCTTCTAGGGAGTTCTGAGGTTGTTGGTAACTTACCAAGAAATTTGGCATATGCATGGGTAACGCGACGCGTTTTGGTGAAATCTTCACAAGGTAGGTGAAACCAAGTTTTTGTACGTGTCTCAGGACTGCTAGTAGCACTTTCAAATGCAAGGTTTGTATCTTCAAAGGAAATGTCTTGTTCTGAATTGATATTAGGAAAAGGAGTTTGAACATGAATATTTTTGCAGGACTGATCATGCGTATGCAATGAGTTTATGCAATCCATACGATTTCAAGCACTCCTTCTAGCACCAATTATATTTACAGGGATGAATTTCCCAACAATAGTAATGGGTACTCCTTGATATACAGTCCCAATTAGAATATGCATCGTTTGGTTTAGAAGACCCATCCGGATTTTGGCCCAGCTGCCATTACTGGTTGTGAGGGTGAATGGTGGATGGTTATGCAAATGAAAATAAAATCTGCTTGAACCCCAATCAAATAGTTTTCATGTAGGTGAAAAGTTAGAAACACATACATATATATATATATATAACTAGAGAATTATAAGTCATATTTCTACATACATCAATAATGCATATGCCCAAGACGTGTAATATAAGAAAGAATAACAACACTACAAGAGAAACATAAATTGCATTAGAAAAGTATATTAGCAACAAATGTCCTTACAGTCCATGTGAACAACACACATTCCACTTGAAATAGTTCATAGAAAAACAACGATACATGAAAGTATTTCTCTTTGTCAAAGGCTATCCCTAAGGGCTTCTCAATATTAGTTAACTCAATATTTTCTCCAAAAATATTTCTAGAGTGTATTCAAAGCTTCAAGATCCCTTTACAAATGGGCATCTTTCCCCATTTATAAAATTATTCGTAACTATTGAAGGTGACTTCTTGTATTCCTAAAGAAGCAGTTACAAAACATTTTTTCTTCCCTTTACCTACTTGATGACATATGTACAGACTAAAGACAAAACTAAAGTTAGTTAGGAAAAGACAAAATAGAATACAATTAACAACAATTTCTAATTTCTAATTTTCCTTATTCATGGATTCTTTTCCTTGATATAGGATGATCATATCTCCAACTGGTCATAAAGGGATATGATCCTACAATACGCTAAATCCTCTAGGGTAGTTGTCTGCATGGATATGTTTTCATTGAGGGTCTGCACATCCTTTAATGTCACCATGAATGCTTGAATCATGGTATGGAACTTGGTGGGTTGTATGATGTGTTTCTCGATCAGGTCCATTGTCACCCTGGTGGCTGATTTTGTAATTTCTCATTGATGACTGGTGTTTCCTTGTAACTTTGCGATCAAATTCTCCATCTTGAGAGTTTCTTGAGTTCTTCTAAAGGGGGAAGGATACACTTTCGTATTAGATCATGTGCAGCTTTGTGTAGTCACACACATATCACCATAGAGATGGTGGTCTCCTTGTCCACTTTTTGACTAGATACCTGGAAGCGTTACAATGAATAGAGATCAATTTTTCTTTCCATTTATGAAGGGTGGCAAAGTTCAATTGGCATGTCCAAGTTTTATGTAATCTATCTGTCAATATTGCTCATACCTTTCTAGATAGTATTGAACTACATCATTTTATCATGTACTCTACCATGTTGTTCTATAATGGTGGAAGTTGTTTGTTGGAATATATGTAGATGGGAATACATGTCAATGATTTCTTCTTCCTTATCGGTTCTAACCTTCTCTACACTGGCCTTGAAACTTTGTAGGATTCCCTCATCGATCTTCACTTGCTGGATTTGTTCTCCTAGCTCTCTAATCCTCACCTCCTTTTCTATATTTCGCTAACATATATTGCGGACGATGTCTTCCATGGCGTTCATGAAGGAAAATCCACTAAAGGCTATGGAGATGGGGTCTTCTATAACATCTCTGGTTACATGAGCCTGCATAATAATTGACATTGGGTTTCCTCCTGTCACATGCACTTTCTTCACATGTTCTTGCACGATTATGCTCGAAAATTTATTGTAAGTGAATTTCTTCAAGTTGGGAATTTTTTTTTCTTTGAATGAGGTGCAGAATCCTATATCTATCCCACCAAATTGAGAGTGAATATTGGTTCCAGTTGTGAATATATCTGGTAAGTTGGCGTCCATTGGAACTGTCGCATTGTTCCTGGATTCCTTGTCATTCTTACTCTGTTCTTCTTATACTTATTTATCTACAACTTCCTTGGCTACCTTCTGTGTTACTTTTGTTGCATGTGATATTTACTTTTTGGATGCTTCCTTTTGTTCAAGTTATTTCTAGGTGGATTCATTTTCTTCTGCTTCTATTGTGGTTGTTGTTTCCTCCACTGCCGCATCGGCTTTATCCTCTTCAACAATCTTCCTCTTCTTCTCAACAAAATAATTCTTCTTCTTTTAGACTTTTCCTTTATTCCTCCTCTTATTGTCTACTATTGTTTCTTCTTCTATTATAGATCCTGACGCACATATCTAGTAGTGATAGATGTCCTTTTTGTTGCCTCTTCTTCTTCTTTCTTTTTTGCCTCTTCTTATTCTTTTTATTCAACGACAATGATTCCTATGGGATTGCCTCATCTTTTGAAGACGAATTCATCATAAGTTATTGAATTAAAATGTACTTCTTATTCTTCCCAAACCTCTTATGTGTATTCCCAAGGCACACAGAGCTTATTGAAATTCTATTTGACAACCTTCTTCAAGTCATGCCTCCTGAACATCTCTTGCACAAAATGGTATGATAGTAGCATATCCACTTTTTCTTGGTCCTTCTTTGTATTTTCAAAGAAGTAGGTGCCAATGTATAATGGGAGCAACGACCATATTTCCTTCTTATCTCGGTAAATCATTTCCATGACTCCATTGATTACTGTTTGATACACTACTTCCTGAAGCAATAGTTTGTCTGGTACAAACCGAGGAAGTAGATGGGGGGATTTCATAGCCTTGTATACCCTTATATAAGTGTCATGTTCCATCAAGTACCAATCCACAATTCCCTTGATGATAGCTATTGCTTTTTTAGTCATACATGGGTTGGGTGTGCAAAAAATTAACTCATATAAAGGAGATAGGAAGTGCTCGTAAGTTTTTTGGTATTATGTTCTATACTTGTGCTCCTATAGAACTTTGCAAAAATATGAATGGTTTTGTCTATCGGTTTCCATGCTCGACCCATCTTTAGGTATTGGTGGGCTATGAACATGATGTATATGAGGTAAGACAACATATGAAAACTCAGGAATTTCCCGAATAGGGATTCTACAGCCACTATGATGACTTATACTAGGTTTGTTTATAGGATTTCATCCCAGTTGAATGATGATCCTTTGTCTACACAATAGTAAATAATTGGAGCCATCTATCTCTCCATACAACCTACATAACATGTCCACCATGTATTGATAAGGCTTTCTTAGTGCAATTGTAGGGTATCCGCTAGTGGGTCTGACCTTGAATTGCTTATCCGACTTGTACCAAATGGGGCATAGCTCTTTGTATGTGTGCTTGATCTCACCAAGGAGTTCATTGTCTAGATTCTTGGTCCCCTCATTTAGATGATAACACTTGGCTAGGTCTTCTGGCCAGAATGAAGCTATAGGATCTCCCCTGGCATTACAAATATACTTGTTCCCCGAGTCCATGTTCTTAAGTATTCAAGAAATGATGTATGCATAGGGGAATACAATAGGACATGCTCTCATTCAATGTATCCCAGACTTTATGATATTCTTGAAAATATTGAGTTCATCTTGGTCCTTTGCATCAGTGGAAAATTCATGTTTTTTGAACATTTGATATACATTGCCCCATCTAATTGCATATTCTCCCTTTTCTAGAAATCTAGATGTGTCATTGTACATTTCCCCTACAATGTTGGGCTCCCATGGCAGGAATTTTGTCGATTTCCTTCTTCCTCAGAGACATATCTGAATCTCCAAAGAAAATATGAGATTAATCCAAAGACATAAGCATGATTATGCACAAAAAATGATTTTATCTAAGCAATCTACGTGCAGTAATCGAAGATTCACTTGTGTTGATACTATGTGGGAGATCATCGTCAGTTGATGAGATTATAATATTATACATTATGAAAATCCAAGCTTCAATGAAAAGGAAAGAGCCAAAACCCAAATTGATTGGATGAGAGTTATCCTGGCGCAAGATCTAAAGTTTGAAATTGGAGCAATTCATATGAACTACTCCGATGTACATCAAAAGAGTTTGTATTATGTGTGTTGGTGGTTGGGTTTTCACATCGGAGAGGTTGGTGCAAAAAGCACCAGTGAACACCAGACAAGTTCATGGGAAGAGTGTCAGTGAACACCAGGTGAGTTCATGGGAAGAGTGTCAGTGAACACCAGGTGAGTTCAT
This sequence comes from Picea engelmannii, assembly GCA_009831015.1. Lineage (NCBI taxonomy): Eukaryota > Viridiplantae > Streptophyta > Pinopsida > Pinales > Pinaceae > Picea > Picea engelmannii. The sequence continues at coordinate 1,408,934 of ML779845.1, read as the reverse complement.
GGGAAGAGCACCAATGGATCCTTTTGTGTACCAGAAGAGTTTACGTGAAATACTTCGAACACACTGGAGCACTTCATACAAATGTTTCCAATGGGTAATGAAAAAATCGAATAAGTTTAAGTTAGCTCCTTTGGTGATACCGGAAGAGCTTGTTTAAAAACCTCCATAGGAATCAAATATGTTTGTACTAAGTTTTTTGGTGAAGAAAGAGAGTACATGTTGAAGGAGATGGAAAAAATTCCTCTAGTGCAAAGTCAACAAGAAGTACAAAATGTCCCAATGGACCGACATGATTATCGTTAAGTCCAAGAAGACACCAACAAGATTCATACTAAATCTTCTGGTTTCAAAGAACTTTCCAAAATATACTAAGTCCTTGGGGTTTTTTTCATTTGAGTCATTTTAGGGTTCAAGAAAAAAAGGAAAGCCAAGGAATTGCGATTTTGGGCTCAGAGGATTGTAAATTCGAGCGTATAATGGAGCAAGGATATGATAGGGTTCATACGTGTGGCTCATCACTTGGGTTTGTTTGAGGTTCTAAATCCTCCTATGGTTCGGTTGTGGCTACACAAATTATGGTATATAAACAATGCATATGGAACTGGTAAATAAGCTAATTCATTTCAAGAATTAGGATATAATCCTGAGCCTATGGTACTTGGGATGCACACGACCCATGGAATGGGAGAGAAAATAAAGGCCGAGGCTGAAAGGTGAAGAAGAAGGGCATGGAAGGTACGGGTATGAAAGGTTGAGTGTAATGATTAAATGCAAAAAGAAAAAAATTCGTAACCCTAAACCTAACCTTTGAAGTTGCAACATAGCCAGGTAGATTAAGGCTTACCTGGATGGGTGAAACGTGTGAGGCGATGATTAGTCGAGGGTGAGGAAGTTGTGGGTGCTATGCAATTATGTTTCTCTCTTGATTGCTCAGTAAGAATGGATAAGAGGTGAGGGAAAGTGTGATTTTATAAACCTTGAGCGCCATAAATGCAGTCGGATGGGAAAAGGATTCTATCGAAGCAGTTCACGGGAAGTCCTCTAGTATACACTGGAGGAATTTGTATTAAAGTCCACGGTGTATGCTGGAGGAATTTATATAAAGTGTATCGACTTTAATATGAGGGTAATATAGGAACTCCTATTATTTGACTGGAGGAGTTTATACAAACTCATCCAGTCAAACCAGAGGAGTTAGCCTAAAGTCACACAATGAGAGTTGGCGCTTCGGTATAATTCTAGGAAATTGTTCCAGTGAGTACCAGACCATTTGAAGAGAACTCATCCTATGTATACCGGAGGAGTTAATGGGAACTCTCGTCCAAAAGCTAAAATTTGAAATTTTCCCAAGTGTCAAAACCAAAATGTGATCTCATCCCAAACTAAGAAAATTGAAGTAGCTTGCTTAGAGAGAGAAATAAAACCAAAACCAGGATCAAGCATTAAGGAAATTCAATCTAAGGAGACTTAGAAAAAGAACAAAGGGGCTCCATTTTCTCTAGTGAGGGCTTTTCAAGAAAGAAATATGAAAAAAATGAGGGTTGTTGGTGCCTGGCACAACACACTTGTGATTTAGAAGAATATTAATAACACAAAAATTATTTCAACATCGCCCATAAATAAAATATTTCAACGTCTACCTTATGTACAAAATAATTTTATATCACACACACACACACAATAATTGAAAGTAAGAAATTTTTTATTCCGCACAAAGGCGTTTTCTACCCAGTATGAGGGAGATTTGTAATTCAATGAGTGCTTAACATGGAATTGACATGTGGCATTGCAAGAACATTAATAACAATTTTTTTTTCAATGTTACCCATAAATGAAATATATATATATATATATATATATATATATATATATATATATATATATATATATAACAATTGAAAGAAAAATAAATCTTATGGTTAAAAAATTCCAATGGTTTGTTATTGAGTATGAGGGAGATGTGTAATTCCTTCCGTGTTCAACATGGAGTTGACAAGTGGTACAAACAGACACATACATACATATATAAAGAAGTATCCTAGATCCAGATTAACTCCACATATTTCATGGGGTGAGAGGGATCAAGTCTCTGGACATGCAAACCATTCTTCATGTTTTTCACTCTGAAAAGGTTTTCCCCTCAAGAGACTTGATCCCTCTCAACACATGATAGATCCAGAGTTAAAATGGATCTAAGATCATCTTAATCATTAATACAATATTCAAGAACACCAATAAATTGAAATAAACTTAAACTTCATATTTTATTTACTTTTCTAATAAATCTAAATCACTAATATATGATTTAAAACATCCATACTAATTTTCATGTACATTTTGTAATATTTCAATATTATGATTTGTTTTACTTTTACATAAGGTGACTTTAGAATATTATACATATATAATTAAGGAAAGTAATTATATGACATTATGTCGATCAAATTTATATTGAATAATATCTACTTAATGGAATGAGGGGATTAAATCACATTTTCATTTTTCAAAAATATTCATAAATTAACTCATATGTATTTATAAAAGTTCTTTGCATAATCATTTTGTAGCGAGCAATGTTTTGGCCAATCTTATACTTATAATTATACTTATAATAATAAAGTGTATTCAATAAAAAAAAAAATTATAAAAATAAAGTCAGTTTAATAAAACCAAACAACTATTACATTGATAAGTGGCCAGAGAAAATTGCAAATAAGAGTGCAAAACTTGAGAAAAGGTTAAAGATTTGCACCTTGAGATATTTGAACTCTCTCGACACTTGATAGATATCAAGTTATGATGGGTTTATGCTGGTAATATCATACGATAAAAGAAATACATCATAAAACTTGGATTTAGTATTTTACAATCAACTTATGATGAATTCATATTAAAGTACATCATAAAAATTAGATTTAATATCCTACAATGAACTTATCATGAAGTCATATTAAAGACTCATAAATTGGGAGATTAGTCATTATGCACAAAACAATTATCACACTTTTATTATTCAATGAAAAATATATTTATACAAGGAGTTTTCCCTCAACAACATAACAAACTCATGAGAAAATCTCTCAACCACGCACATAAATAGGATCTAATAGTTGGAGAAGATCTTCTCACAACCAACTAGATCTAACAAACCAAAATCAAGCTTTAAAGTAAGCATTAATTCTAACACCCTCCCTTAATGCTTACATCACAAACAGTAATATTGAAATCACATAAAAAATATTTTTGAACTTTGATCTATGTCTGGTATGGTCTTCATAAACATTTCCACCCACTCTAAAATCTCATAGACTACGCTCTTTCTCAACCATCAACTTCGAGCTACCACTTGATCCATTTAAGATACAATTGCTTCTGACCATTAATGAAGTATTTGTAGGAAGGACGATTCATGACATACCATGAAGAATAATCTAGATATTGAATTATTCTATTGACATACTTTCATCTGTCGAAGTACATGGTTTGTCGTTGTATTCGCCAGTTATCTAGGGAAGTAGTCTAGACACTGAAAGTATCCAGCGATCAATCATACAAATTGACATTTTTCATATACACAAACACACAAAGATAACATATAACCAATGTTCTTAGAGCACCGAAGGACAACAAGAAATGTTAGCTTATAACACATTGTAGACATAATCAAATCAATGATATGTTCTTATGGCACTGAAGTAATTACAAACCACCAAATTAAATTATGTTACTCTATTCTATGATTGATTCTTCAAAGTTTTCACAAACATATAATACAATTCCTTTATCTTGGACTTCAAACTGCACACCCAACAAAATAACAATGAATTTCACACACAGTTTGCAAACCCATCATGCATTATATGTTGGTTGCTCGGATTCCCAAGAAAATATCAGATCTGAAAATTACAAATCAAGGGAATGAAAATTGCAATTTGATTTGATCTTGGCAATTCTCTACGTATTAATCAGTCCATGCATCAGTTCAAAGACCCTACAACACTCAATGTCAACTTCTCCACTAAACAATGGTGCTATCCTTCTCTAATAACATTGTTCTCTTCACTTTGGCACATGTTCTCTATTACAAAGGTTGTGACTATCTACTCTGACTGCAGATTTTGAATAGGGAACAAGTCCTTCAACAAATGAATACAAGTGGACGACTTTCCTCACACAACCCTCACTCCAATCACCAATGATCAATTGATTCTTACGCAGGCACGCAAGCAGATAGGAAACTCCTTATTCTTCCACAAAACACAAAGAAACAAGAAACTCACAAAATAATATATTCTCACCCTCTAATCTAATTCTACTTCTACAACATATTCATCTTACAAATATCTCATTTTCCTTGACCCTCTTGTGAGGGAGTTAAGCCAAGACCAACTCTAATACTAACTCAGAAATTGAAAGAATAGACATTATGCACAAAACAATTCTCACATAAAGTAGACATTAATTCTAACATAAAATTCTACAAACGAAAACTACTCAAGTATGATACCCTGAGTGTTAGATCTCTCACATAAAGAAGACATTAATTCTAGCATAAAGCCCTACAAAAGAAAACTACTAGGTATGATACCCTAAGTGTTATGCTAATGAAAACATAAAAAAAAAAATGTATCCAACAAATAAATCATCTTTAAAAATAAAAATCTTTTTTGAAGTCTAATTAAAAGAGAAATATTTTCTATAACTTAATTTATTATTTTAATATTTTTTAAAATTCAATTGTAAAGAAAATATTTTCAATAATGAATTCACTATTTTTTTATTAAAAAAATTTTAAAAATTGATTTTAAAAATTATATATACATTTTTCACCATTAAAACTTATATCTACTTTTTCTTATAAAAATAAACTTATAATATAATTTTAAACGAAACAAATGTTATTAGCAATTAAGCACATTGTATAATAACAACAAATTATATATGTTGTATAACTTAAGTGAATTAAAATATTAAAAATATATTTTTGTTTTAAAATTATAATTTCAAATTTTAAAAAAATAAACTTTATACAATTATATAAATTAATAAATACAATAATTTTATATATTAATTTAATATATTATTTTATTATTAAATTATGAATATTATTATTAAAATATATAAAACATTTTGTATCATTTTAGAAGCATTTTAATTTCAGATCTATCAAGCTCCAATAGGGAACTAATATTTAGAGGTGCAAATCTTTAACCTTTCCTCAAGTTTTGCATATGAACATCTCTCCCATAATAAGTTGTAAAGCGTCTATGGAGACAACCATACTGAGTTGGAGAGTGCTTCTAGACTCAATAAAGAAGATATAAATATATCCTTATTGTTCTAACACGCAATGATAAATCTAAAAAAGGCTAGATAGAGTGACTTAAATGCAACCCAAAATTTAAAATGTAAAAACACTAAGAACTTCCATTAATTCTCCATAATAACATCATACAATAAGCAATGATAAATCTTAAATGAATGTAAAAAAGGCTAGATAAAATAACTTAAATGCAACCCAAAATTTGAAGTGTAAAAACACTAAAAACTTCTATTAATAATCCATAATAACATCATAAAATTTGAAGTGTGAGAACACTAAAAACTTTTATTAATACTCCATGATAACATCATAATTTTTATTAAAATGGGACTAATCGATACCTTAGAAAACCTATTAATATTTAGACAACATTTTAGAAAAAAAACAAATGAATAACCTTTTATATTCATCCAATAATGCATACTATTGTATGATGTGTTGCTCGATCAGGTCCATTGTTACCCTGGTGGCTGATTTTGTAATTTCTCATTGATGAATGGTGTTTCCTTGTAACTTTGCGATCAACTTCTCCATCTCGAGAGTTTCTCGAGTTCTTCTAAAGGGGGAAGGATACACTTTCATATTAGATCATGTGCAGCTTTGTGTAGTCGCACACATATCACCATAGAGATGGTGGTCTCCTTGTCCACTTTTTGACTAGCTACCTGGCAGCGTTACAATGAATAGAGATCAATTTTTCTTTCCATTTCTGAAGGGTGGCAGAGTTCAATTGGCATGTCCTAGTTTTATGTAATCTATCTGTTGATATTTCTCATACCTTTCCAGATAGTATTGAACTACATCATTTTATCATGTACTCTACCATGTTGTTCTATAATGGTGGAAGTTGTTTGTTGGAATATATGCAGATGGGAATACATGTCAATGATTTCTCTTCCTTATCGGTTCTAACCTTCTATGCACTGGCCTTGAAACTTTGCAGGATTCCCTCATCAATCTTCACTTGATGGATTTGTTCTTCTAGCTCTCTAATCCTCACCTCCTTTTCTATATTTCGCTGACATATATTGCAGACGATGTCTTCCATGGCATTCATGAAGGAAGATCCACTGAAGACTATGGCGATGGGGTCTTCTCTAACATCTCTGGTTACATGAGCTTGCATAAGAATTGACATTGGGTTTCCTCCCGTCACATGCACTTTCTTCACATGTTCTTGCATGATTATGCTCGAAAATTTATCTTAAGTGAATTTCTTCAAGTTGGGAACTTTTTTTTCTTTGAATGGGGTGCAGAATCCTAGATCTATCCCACCAAATTGAGAGTGAATATTGGTTCCAGTTGTGAATATATCTGGTAAGCCGGGGTCCATTGGAACTGTCGCATTGTTCCTGGATTCCTTGCCATTCTTCCTCTGTTCTTCTTCTACTTATTTATCTACAACTTCCTTGGCTACCTTTTGTGTTAATTTTGTTGCATGTTGGGCTCATATTCGATCTGGCGACCAATATTAGAAGCTCCCATGGAAGGAATTTTGTCGGTTTCCTTCTTCCTCAAAGACATATCTGAATCTCCAAATAAAATATGAGATTAATCCAAAGACATAAGCATGATTACGCGGAAAAAATGATTTTATCTAAGCAACTTACGTGCAGTACTCGAGGATTCACTTGTGTTGATACTATGTGGGATATCATCATCAGTTGATGAGATTATAATAGCAGGCGTTATGAAAATCCAAGCTTCAGTGAAAAGGAAAGAGCCAAAACCCAAATTGATTGGATGAGAGTTATCTTGGCGCAAGATCTAAAGTTTGAAATTGGAACAGTTCATATGAACTGCTCCGATGTACATCAAAAGAGTTTGTATTATGTGTGTTGGTGGTTCGGTTTTCACATCGAAGAGGTTGGTGCAAAAAGCACCAGTGAACACCAGACAAGTTCATGGGAAGAGTGTCGGTGAACACCAGGCGAGTTCATGGGAAGAGCACCAATGGATCCTTTTGTGTACCAGAAGAGTTTACGTGAAATACTTCAAACACACTGGAGCACTTCATACAAATGTTTCCAATGGGTAATGCGCAAATCGAATAAGTTTAAGTTAGCTCCTTTGGTGATACCAGAGGAGCTTGTTTAAAAACCTCCATAGGAATCGAAGATGTTTGTACTAAGTTTTTCGGTGAAGAAAGAGAGTACATGTTGAAGGAGATGGAAAAAATTCCTCTAGTGCAAAGTCAACAAGAAGTACGAAATGTCCCAATGGACCAACATGATTATCATTACGTCCAAGAAGACACCAACAAGATTCATACTAAATCTTCCGGTTTCAAAGAACTTTCCAAAATAGACTAAGTCCTTGGGGTTTTTTTTCGTTTGAGTCATTTTAGGGTTCAGGAAAAAAAGGAAAGCCAAGGAACTGCGATTTTGGGCCCAGAAGATTGTAAATTCGAGCGTATAATGGAGCAAGGAGATGATAGGGTTCATACTTGTGGCTTATCGCTTGGGTTTGTTTGAGGTTCTAAATCCTCCTATGGTTCGATTGTGGCTACACAAATTATGGTAGATAAACAATGCATATGGAACTGGTAAATAAGCTAACTCATCTCGAGAATTAGGATATAATCCTGAGACTGTGGTACTTGGGATGCACACGACCCATGGAATGGAAGAGAAAATAAAGGCCCAGGCTGAAAGTTGAAGAAGAAGGGCATGGAAGGTCAGGGTATGAAAGGTTGAGTGTAATGACTAAATGCAAAAAGAAAAAAATTCCTAACCCTAAACCTAACCTTTGAAGTTGCAACATAGCCAGGTAAATTAAGGCTTACCTTGATAGGTGAAACATGTGAGGCGATGATTAGTTGAGGGTGAGGAATTTGTGGGTGCTATGCAATTCCGTTGCTCTCTTGAGTGCTCAGTAACAATGGATAAGAGGTGAGGGAAAGTGTGATTTTCTAAACCTTGAGCGCCATAAATGTAGTCAGACAGGAAAAGGATTCTATCGAAGGAGTTCACGAGAAGTCCTCTAGTATACACTAGAGGAATTTGTATTAAAGTCCACGGTGTATGCTGGAGGAATTTATATAAAGTGTATCGACTTTAATATGAGGGTAAGATAGGAACTCCTACAATTTCACCGAAGGAGTTTATACAAACTCATCCAGTCAAACTGGAGGAGTTAGCCTAAAGTCACGCAATTGGAGTTGGCGCTTCGATACAATTCTAGGAAATTGATCTAGTGAGTACCAGATCATTTGAAGAGAACTCATCCTATGTATACCGAAGGAGTTAATGGGAATTCTGGTCTGAAAGATAAAATTTGAAATTTTCCCAAGTGTCAAAACCAAAATGTGATCTCATCCCAAACTAAGAAAATTGAGTAGCTTTCTTAGAGAGAGAAATAAAACCAAAACCACGATCAAGCATTAAGGAAATTCAATCTAAGGAGACTTAGAAAAAGAACAAAGGGGCTCCATTTTATCTGGTGAGGGATTTTCAAGAAAGAATTATGAAAAAAAGGAGGGTTGTGGGTGCCTAGCACAACATACTTGTGATTTAGAAGAATATTAATAACACAAAAAGTATTTCAACATCATCCATAAATAAAATATTTCAACATTCACTTTATGTACAAAATAATTTTACATCACACACACACAGAGTAATTGAAAGTAAGAAATTTTTTATTGCGCAGAAAGGCGTTTTCTACCCAGTATGAGGGAGATGTGTAATTCATTGAGTGCTTAACATGGAATTGACATGTGACATTGCAAAAAAATTAATAACAATTTTTTTTTCAATGTTACCCATAAATGAAATATATATATATATATATATATATATAT
>ML779845.1:1337666-1350472 GCA_009831015.1 Picea engelmannii | reverse complement strand
AAATAAAAAATGGTGATGTTGTTAGCACCACTTTACACTACTTTTCAATTCAGGGTTGATTTTAAGGGTTTTGTCAAAAACATTTCAATGCCATTAAGGCCATGGTTGCAGAAGGTGGTAATTTTAATCCGCCCCCAAAAAGAGTATTACCGGTCGCACCACTTTTCAAGAAAGGACTTGATTTTGGTGTTTTGGACCCCAAAGTATGGGTTCTTAGGGCTAGAGTTCTTGTTTTGAGGTCACATTTATCTTCAAGTTAGTAACTATGGTATTCATGTAAAGAAAGAGATTTATTCTCACAAGTTTCTTTTAATATCCTCAAAGCTAGTCCTTCATCGTCATAAAAAACGCTCATATTAACAACTCAACAGTTGCTTCCCTCCTAGTAAATAGAATGATATTATAACACATGAATGCCTTCTCCTTGTTGTTTATTTAGTTTCCATGTAAGGAATGATATATTGCACTTGCCTAGATTTCTTTCCAATATAACCCTTCCAAATAAGTAGTAAAGGAAAAATAATTATTTGGGTGGTTTTCCTATTTCTCCCAAGTAAGTATCTTGCCTCACCTAATTGTTTGTCATCTTCCCTATATTGTATGCCTAGCTTTCTTAGATGTCTTCCCTAGATTGCCAAGATATTTGTATTCTCTTATCTCATCTTCCTAGCTTTCTTCAAAAAATAAATTAAATATTTACTTAGTTGATCTATAGACCAATAAAATAACTTTTGGTTAGTTCATCAACTTCTTTGAAAAATGATCCGTAAATATTAGTCGATTCACAATATTTCCAACATCAATATCCCAATGTTTCATTCCATTTAATGAACAAAATGACAATTCACTCTTCGTCTCCTTTGCAATAGTAACATCACATATTTATATTCAATATATATTGATAAACATGCAACAATAGAACCACATAAACTTGACCTTCAATCTTGAAATATGAAATCAAGTCACACTAATTGTTGCCACTTGTCATCATTTAGAAAACTTCCAAATATAAGTGGAGACCACACTAGGCGTGATCCACACAAATTGCATTCTACCACTACAAGGAAAACATGTTGTTTATACTTCTCCAAGCATTACACTTCATAAGAGGAAATGCACATGGGGTAATCAATGCATAGAAGCCTACTAAGACCAATTGATGCACTGTGTTGTACTTGGTTAGCCAATTGACCATTCAAAGCTCCTATAAATTTTTGGTATTCCATGCATAAGGATCTTACACATCATTAATCTCCTTTATTCTATCAATTGAGTAGACTTAAAATCTCCACTCTATGCACCAATCAATTGGTTTAATAGTCAATTAATATATATATATATATATATATATATATATATATATATATATATTGTCACTATTGTAAGAAAGAATGATACTCCCGCACTCCAATCCAATTTTTCAACAAACTTCTCCAATATGTTACACATATTACAAGATTCTTAACCCATCATTCAAATATTCATCGAGATAACCTTCCTTGGGCGTGGCCGATTCTAATTCTATTTCAAAACAAACTTCAAATAATCCACCTACATATGGCTAAGCATTCCACAATATTATATATATATATAACATTAGTGATTAGTCAATTCATTCTTGTTCTTGTTGATCAATTTCCCATATTCTATTCATTCAGTCAATCAACTTAATACCAATAAAAATAATCCTTGCTATGATATCCATTTCATGACGATGGTTAGAAACACGAAACAACACAATTGTTCAATCCTCCATATCACAAATCAATGCATCCAATAGCTCATAAAGGGGAAAGTAATGCATATAATCTAATTGATAGATAATATTCAATAAATCGATTTCCTCTAGTTGTTTCATGAACTAGATAATATCCAAAATTCTCCATCTCTTTCACTTTCTAATGAAATACTTATTTTAACAATTGGAAAAGACAAATGAACATGTGTTGATATTTCTATGAGCAAGGTTAAACATGAATTTCATTTAATTTTAGCATTTGTCTTAACCATAATCAATAATGTTGCAACAAGCAAGATTACAACAAGAAACACCATGCACAAGAACACAAGAAGTATCATGGGAAACCCTTCTCAATAAGGGAAGAAAACCCAACCAAATCATTTTTCATATTCTTCAAGAGAAATACCTTCACCACCAATAAGACCTAGCATCCAAGAGGGTGCTCAAACCCTAGAAGACTAGTGCCCAAAAGAGGTGCGCACTTTTCCCAAGAAGATGTACTTGCTGAAATTTCCAAACTTACATGAAAGATATGATTCCTCAATGGGGAATTTACCTTTACTTATACTAGACTGAACCTGTCAACAAAAGTGTCTATTGGCAGAACACGACCGACCTCTCTATCTTATAATATAATTAATATTAACCAGATTAATTATCTTTTACATTAATTACCAGTCACATTAAGATGGGGCTGACCTGTACCCTTTACATTACAATTAGGGTTATAGGTAGTTCTGACTCTTGAACAATATAGAAAGGGATCTTATACACCCACTAGTGTTCATCCACTAGGGGCACATCCATAGGGATGTCCATATATCTGGCTCATTGCATTACATAGAAGAGTCACGTCTTCACTAGTGCTCAGCCACTAGGATCATGTTCACTTGTGCTCGTCCACAAGCACGTCCACTCAATAGATCTTGTTTCCCACTGCATTACACATGAGAGCCATTTGGATTTTCTCATCAACTCTCTCCTCAGAGGAGGCTAATACATCATCTTCATTTATGTTCTCATGACGATGCACCCAACACTTTGGGATTTCACACGTTCACCTTGTGCTCAACCACAGGCACGTCCAAATATGCAGATCTCCTTTCTCACTGCATTACACAGGAGAATCATCTGGAGTTTTTCTCAACTCTCTGTAAGGAGGAGGCCATCTCTACATTCTAGCTATGTCTTATATAGGAACCACACACTCCTCTTAGGGGCTTTCTCTTAGGTTTGTAAGCTGGAGAATGTCTCACGTAGTTGCAATCATCAACACTCCCTCTCAACTAGGGAGGCATTTTCCACCAGGCCAAGTCTCTCACGGAAATACTCGAACTTTGTCTTGGAAAGTGGTTTGGTGAAGATATATGTGATATTTTCATGAGTAGGAAGATATTGCATGTGTATTGTCTTCCTCTACACCATATCTCTGATATAGTGATACTTTATTTCAATGTGTTTCGATCTGTCATGAAACATCGGATTCTCAAAGAGATTTACACAACTTTGGTTATCACAATGAATAGTAGTAGGATCCATCTCATGATCGAACAAGTTAGTCGTAAGTTTGTGAATCCACACTGCTTCATGGACTTCTACACTCAATGCAATGTACTCTGCCTCTACGGTGCTTAATGCCGCAGAGCTTTATTTTTTGCTACACCAGGAAACCATGGCATAACCTAAAGTGAAGCAACAACCAGAGGTGATTTTTCCGTCTATTGCGCTTCCTGCCCAATTTGCATCGGCATATCCTTGTAGGCTCAAGTCTACATTGGAGGCATATCTCAGGCCATAACCAATTGTTCCTCGTAAGTATATCAATACATGTTTTCCAGCTATCCAGTGTGTCTATCTCGGTTAGCTCATAAAATGGCTAAGCACATTTACTGCATAGAAAATGTCCGGTCTGGTTTTAATCAGATACATCAGTGATCCAATCAATTGTCGATATAAGTGTGGATCTACATCTCCTTAATCAATATCACTCATTTTATTCAAATCCATAACAATTGGAGTGGGCATAGATTTGCATTCTGTCATGCCAAACTTTTTCAGTATCTCCATAGTATATTTTCCTTGACTCAGGAAAATCTCATCTGTTATCTGTCATACTTCTAGTCCCAATAAGTAGTGCATCAAGCCCAAATAATTCATTTCAAATTTAGCAGTCAAAGCTTGTTTACATTCAACAATGAGTCTCTCTAAACCGGGGAGGAAAAGGTCATCCACATATAGGACCAAAATCAAACACTCATTTCCATCAATGTGATAATATAAGTTTGGTTCAACAACACTTTTGTTGAATCCCAAACTCATCATAAATCTATCCATTTTCTCGTACCAAGCACGTGGTGCTTGCTTTAGACCATATAGGGATTTATTCAATATGCATACATGAGATATTTCATTGTGTACAACGAATTCTTCTGAATGCTCAATATAAAATTCTTCCTCAATTTCACCATTGAGAAAGGTTGTCTTTACATCCATCTGATGTAGCTTCCAACCCATGGAAGCAACTAGTGCAATGATAGATCGGATGGAGGTGTATCGGGATATTGGTGCAAAAGTCTCATCATAGTCCACTCCCTCTATTTGTGAAAACCCTCTGGCCAAAAATCTTGCTTTGTATTTTTTGATGCTTCCATCGACAACATGCTTGATTTTATAAATCCATTTGGAATTCACTACATAATTTCCCTCTAGTCTTGTAACAACATCCCATACATCATTTTTTAGTATAGATTGGTATTCTTCAGTCATGGCATCTTGCCATACTTGTTCACCTGAAGCTTCTCCATGACATGATGGTTGTAATTCAATAATGTGGGTCATTGCTGAAAGGTATCTTGAGAATATCTTTGGTCTCTTTCTCTCCTTGGTTGTTCCTTATGGGTATTTATTCCCTTCTACTTCTTATAGAGTTTGTCGGGCCCAATCAGGCCTTTTATGTCCAATTGTAATATCTCTGGGTTTGTTTCTTGGAGAAACTAAATCGGATGGAACAACTGGATTAACTGGAGCTATTGGATCATCTGGAATAATATATGTCTCCCTATGAACTGTTGAAGGGGGAGAAGGCATTGTCTCACTATCATTTTCCATCTGAGCTTCTGTAGATTTCTGGAAGGCTACTTCTTCTTCAAAAGTAACATCTCTGCTTACTTCAATTTGTCTCTAACCAGGAATGTAGATTCGATATGCTTTTGAGGATTCACTGTATCCAAAAAATGTGCCCTTCCTTCTCGAAGGTTCTATCATAGATCTCTTTTCTTTGGGTACATGAAGATATACTTGACATCCAAATATTCTAAAGTGTACAATCTCATGATTCACTCCGGTGAAGGCTTCTTCTGGAGTAATGTTCTTTAGGATCTTATGAGGGCTTCTATTTTGAACATATATCGTTGTTATACATGCTTCTTCCCATAGAGTCATAGGTATACTCTGATCATGTATCATTTCTTTTGTTTCCTCAATAATAGTTCTATTTTTCCTTTCAACAACCCCATTTTGTTGAGAGTTGTAAGGAACTGTGAACTCCCTCTTGATTCCTCCTTCAATAAAAAAACTGTTGAATTCTTTCGAGGTGTATTCTACTCCATTATCTGAACTTAATATTTTGATTTTTCTTCTGATCTAGTTCTCAATCTGAGCTTTGAATTCTTGAAAATTTGCAAGGACTCCATCCTTGTTATTTGAAAAGTAATTTCAGGTTTTCCTGGAGTGATCATCTATGAAGAGTACATAGTATAAGTACCCATTTAGAGATGCAATAGTCATTGGCCCACATACATTTAAATGTATCAAGTCCAATATTTCCTTGGATCTGTTGTCACTGCTTGGGAAGGATCATTTAACATTTTTTCCAAGGACACAACCTTTGCAAACACCTTTATGCTAAATTTTTATTTCTAGTAGACCTGTTACCATTTCCCCTAGAGCTGGAAGAGCTCTATAATGAATGTGAGCAAGTATTTTATGCCATAACTCACTCAAGTTGATAGTGTCATGTAGTAAGGCTTGGAGTGGTTTGATGGTTAATCTGTACAAGTTGTTTTCTCAGACACCAATTACCTTGGAAGCACTTATATGAGATTCTTTGTGCCATGCAATAACTCTTCATTCTGAGAGGGTAATCTTATAGCCTTTGTCTTCCAAGGAAGAAATAGAGACAAGGTTCCTCTTCATTCTGGGTACATATAGTACTTCTTCTAATTGAAGATGCATATCTGAATCTAGTTGGAAGGTAGAAGTTCCAACTCCTCTCACATTATATCTGGCATCGTCTCCAAGAACAACATGTAGATGTGTCTCTTTCTCAACGGAATGTCTTAGGTGATTTCTAATACCGGTCATGTGCCTGGAGGCACCACTATCAATTAACCAAGTATTATCATTGGTAGGGACCATACCTGAGAGTGATGAAATGTTGATGTCTTCATTTCTTTGAGGTCTTGTCTTCCTAGAACTAATTTTTCTTGAATCATCAATCTTGCGTCCCATCATGATTTTGCTCATTTTGGATACTTCACAAACCCTTGTCAACTAGGCTAGAAAACCTAACGGCTAGGCTAGGCTAGCACTTTTAGGTTTTTTTGGACTTATGACTGCCAAAAATAAGCCTTTGAGAAGTATGATAGCCCTAGTAAGCTAAAGAGATTCTTCAAAGAGTTGCAGAAACACAATTCTGAAATTTTCTGTAGAATTTAGAGAAACCCTAGAAACCCTAGGGCCAAAAAGTCAAAATGCTCAGAATTGCAATTTGAGACTTACTGGACGTGCGTTGAAGGAGGTCGTACACACCTATGTCCTTTTAATCCCCAACGTCCAAGTTTCAAGTGCTGAAAACCCTCAGAAGGGTAGGCCATACGGATTTCCTAGAAACCCTAGGAGGGTCATACGGTTTCTGCAGAAGAGAGAGAAGAAGGCTGAAATATGTTTTGTGCAATGGGTTCTTCAAGACCTATTCTCTGATACCATGTTGATTTTTCTATGAGAAATTTTAAGCATGAAGTTCATTTAATTTTAGCATTTGTCTTAACCATAACCAATAATGTTGCAGCAACCAAGATCACAAGAAGAAACACCATGCACAATAACACAAGAAGTATCTTGGGAAACCCTTTTCAACAAGGGAAGAAAACCCAACCAAATAATTTTCTATATTCTTCAAGAGAAATAACTTCACCACCAATAAGACCTAGCACACAAGAGGGTTCTCAAACCCTAGAAGACTAGTGCTCAAGAGAGGTGCACACTTTTCCCAAGAAGATGTACTTGCTGAAATTTCCAAACTCACATGAAAGATATGAGAGATATCTTGTGTTATAAATACCCATATTGTTTCAAGTAAAATTTGCATCACTTAATGCCAACTGTTGTGAATAATTCTCTCTCTCTTGTTTATTTTATGAGGATACTAGGGTCAGTACATCTTTATCTCTCTCAAAGAAGGGCCTAGAGCATAGACTCTTGAGAAAGGAAATCCAATATGTTACAATATAGACGTATCTAACTATAGAATATGCTTATGTTTCTAAACTTTCATTATAAAATGGTTATTAATATTTGAAATCGTTAGGTTGTTCTTATGCCATGTCTATTGAGATTTAAAGGAAAATTTGAGTGTTAATGTGACAAAGCAAGTGATGGTGTGTATTTGTTGTGTTGATCATTGTTGTAAGTTTGTGTTGTGTGAGAGTTGTTATGAGAAGCCATGTTGTCATCGAGATGAGAATTGATTTGAAAAGAGGCTTCATGAAAGGTCATGAAAAAAAGATCACTTAACAAATCTATGGGTAATCTAGTTAATTTGCTTATGGAATATGGGTAATTTAGTTAATTTTCTTATGGAAGAGGATCTTAGAAAATGCAAGAAGTATGTGTCAGAAATCCAATGTAGGAAAACACAAGAAGGAATATCTATAAAATTTAAAAAGTTACGAGGACAAATTCAAATTTAAAAGTAGATATGGAAGAAAAACGAATGTGCATTGAACTACGCCCTCTCAAAGAAAAAATAATGTGCATTGAAAAGTAGATATGACCTCTTGAACTACGCCCTCTTGAACTATGACCTTTGGAACTATGACCTGTGGAACTGTGGCCTGTGGAACTGTGACCTATGGAACTACACCCTATGGAACAATGACCTCTGGAACTACGCCCTTTAGAACTCTGACCTCTGGAACTATGACCTGTGGAACTATGCCTCTAGAACTATGACTTCTGGAACTACGCCCTCTGGAACTATGACCTCTGGAACTATGCCCTCTGAAACTATGACCTTTGAAACTATGACCTGTGGAATTGTAACCTGTGGTACTGTGACCTCTAGAACTGTGACATGTGGAGATATTGTATCTATATGACAGGGGGTAGAGCATTCAAAAATCAAATATGATATGACAATAACATTATATTCATAGAATATTCCTTCATTCACTTACATACATTTTTTTGACGAATGTGACTAACATTGTAGCAATCCATAAGTAACGATTTTCTTTATATGTTCTTTATATTTTAATATCCTCCCATATTTTTTTAGCTTTGTTTGTCATACAAGTTCAAGATATGTTTATTAAGAAATAGAGTTGAATTTTATAATATATTTATTTATTTATTAATAAGATATTTTGATAATGTATGAAATGTTTTTTATAAAATATGGTTGGAGTTTCAAAATAAATTTAATTTGTAATTTTATGGTTTTTAACATTAATTAACTTATTAATTTATTATTCATCTCTTATGATAGATTATGCTAAATTTTTAGTTATATTTGATGGTTAAAATGCTCCATGACAATTAATTTTACTATCAAATTTTATCATTATTAATAAACAAATATTTTATGATTCCTTATTTACTTGTGAGTGGTCTTAATTTATCTCTAAGATTTTCATTCTCTTTTTAATATTTATTTTTTTGTTTTTGGCTTTTTATATTAGTAGCAAATCAACATGAGTAAATTTATAGACTTTGGGTATATGGGTTTTATAAAAATGTATCATTCTTTATTTAGTTATTAGATACTAAGAAATCCAATACTTTCCATTAAATACATTAAAATTTGTAATTATAGCTTTCTTTAATAAGTTATGGTTTTTTTTTTAAAGTGATGGTTTATAAAATTATTGACAAGTAAATTATATATATATAAGAAAGTGGTAAAATTTATCCTAATTAAATTTACTGTGAGAATATGCATCATTGGTGGTTATTTGTAAATGTAGGTTCACTCATCACAACTATTAAGGAAAACCATACCACCAAATGACAAGCTAGGGGCACACTTCCTTTTTTGCTAGAACTTATTTTCTTACATATGAGGAAGACAAACTCTTAGTTAATAAGAAACAATTATAGGTCAATAGCAGGTGGTAATTTTAATAAACTTATATGTTTATAGTATGAAAAAATGAAAATTTGACCACTATATTATTTAATAGTTAAATTAAAAACTTACAAAAAGTTCACTACAACTTATGAAAAAAGATAATATATTTATAAATGATTTTGAAAGAACAAAGTGTTTTTGATGTTTTCTAATTTTAAATTCTACAACAATTTAGTTTATAAGTGCTTATTATGTGAAGATTTTAAGTTTTAATTTTAATTTAAAAACAAAATACATCATGCCAGTGTGCAGTGAACTTCAATATTGGAATTAATCAATTTCAAATATTTCAATGAATGTGTAATGAAGTTCAGTATTGGAATTAATCAATTTCAAATATTTCAAAAAATCACATATATTAAATCATAAAATCCACCTAAATTATGTTCCATGTGTTCACTATATCTAAAATTGGGTTTTAAATTTGATTTTATGTAATGTATTTTGTTTTGATTACGAAAATGTAAGTCAAACCATATCGAAAATTGTTGAATAGTGAATAATGAATCCTCTAAATTGTTTAAGAGTGAATACTATTTACAACGTTTAACAATAGATTTTTCATATTAATAATTTGGAAGATCGACTCCTTGCATCGCTGATTGGAGGTATTAAAGTTTATGCCAAATTGGAACACTACCATACAACAAAACATAATGCTAAATAGTGCCCACTGAAAATATTGACCACTTCCCGAATTTGTAGATATGATAATTGGATGTAGATCTGGACCACCATTGAAACCTATCAAGAGGGAACTTACATTAAAAACTCATGAAATCCAGTCAATCTTATGCAGGACATGTTTCTTTTATATTCCCAGAGAGGGCACAGGATAGATTTGTGCCAAATGGTTTCTCTTCTTCGTTTGTCAGAGGAGAGGGGTGATTGACATATTAGACGAAGTTACAGGACTGGGTGACTCACTTGTTGTCTCCAACACAGGCTTCTGATATTTGCATCTCATGAATCTTATGCTTAATCCCAACACGCCCCCCAACATCATTTGCATCATCCACATGCAATTTCAGCATAAAAACAATGTCCTCCATCTTCGTTGTTTCCTTCACACCATAATCTCTTGATCCAAATCATCAGTGGCCAAGCTTCTGTCAGCGACACACTGGCACAAGTCGCCCAAAATGCGGAGGATTCTGGCGAGGCTCTTGGATTTCGAAGTCGACTTGGGAAGAGTCGAATCGGCCTTAAACGCGAGGGAAGCCATCTCTGAAGGAGAGAGGGGTGAGTGGAGTTTATGCATGGTAATAAAATGATAGAAATGCCCCAATTCTACCTTCTCGTCTGCTGAAAGCGTTGAGATTCTTTGACTGGTTTCTAAGGCTGTGGAATGGCAGACGAAATGCCCGAGATTGTCTAGCATCAGATCCACAGCTTTTATAGGGCTCTTGAATTGCTAGACCTGACCATACAAAGCTATGACCCTCACTACATTTGAAGGAACTTTGCACTTTGGATGAAGTGCAAGAAACATAATTTCCCATAATCCAAACTGTATTTCCTATACTATCCCCTTTCTCCGATGCAAAATCATAAAGACTGGAAAACAATATATAGGCATGGCCTGCCAGTATAGCTAACAGAGTAGGAGGCAACTCCTCAAAAATAGTGCAGTGATTCATGGCTAAGGTAGGCAGAGCCTATCCACCATGCACGACTCTGCCTTCCTCATCACGACCAAGATGCTCACCACAAAAGACACACCCAACACCAGGGGGATGATGAAGAAGAATCCGATAATTCGATATGTAAAACTCTTCTCAGAATACATCTCTTGTTTGCCTGCATACATTAATATGATTGCATGTTTATGTTTTCTTATGGATTTCTCTCATTTATTACTACAAACCTATAGGTTTTTGTTGTCAAATAATTCTTGGTTCAAGACCAAATAACAGAGTTTGCATTAAACAAGACTATTCAATCATAAACGTTTAGAAATTTCAAGATACCTGTCGAGATGTTCTTCTTGACCAGGGTCGGAATCACTAGCCTCAAGCCAGAAGAGAAAACGAAAGCAACAATAGAGAGAAGAGAGAGAAGATGCAACAATGAATATGGCAACAAAAATGAACTTAAGGAGCGAACAACAAGCTGGCTTTACAAAATTTAAATTTCAAATTTCATTAGGCAATCATGACATGGATGTCCCATCCTCGTATCTTAATATTACAAACGGTCGAAAAATGCCATGGACAATGGTCAGATTCAATATCCACCTTGCATGGATGGCAACATATATGGTTATGGCTATGGGGTACTATGCATCAACCCACTAATGATTGGATTGTTGTATGGTGGATA
This sequence comes from Picea engelmannii, assembly GCA_009831015.1. NCBI lineage: Eukaryota > Viridiplantae > Streptophyta > Pinopsida > Pinales > Pinaceae > Picea > Picea engelmannii. The sequence goes on along the minus strand of ML779845.1, from coordinate 1,339,001 downwards.
GCATCAGCCATTGCAATCATATCTATTAATGGTAAAGTTGATTCACTAGTGGGGAAGGTGCATTTCTCAAAGAAAAATAAAAGGTGCATTTTTCAAGAAAAAATAAAAGGTAAAATATTTTGCATTCTAATACATTTCTTTTGAAAATTTGTTACTATGGAATTTAGAGATGATGTAACATTAGCTTTTAGAAAAAGGTTTATTTGATACACATTTGTTTTGTGAATTTGTTAGTGTGGAACCTAAACACTAGGCAACATTAGTTTTTAGAAAAAGGGTAACACTAGTTTTTAGAAACAAGGATTATTTGATTTTGTTGTAGAAAAAGGGATATCCTAGTTTATAAATTATGATATTAGCAATAGATTTTGAACACTGTAAAACCCCGAGGAAGCCCACCACTCCCAACAATTATGTTCTTCTTCTAAATTTGTTTTTCTTTGACCGTGTGATAGCTTTGCACTGATATCTCTATAATGACATTGATATAATACAACATCCTTAGTTTGAAATGGGGAAGATAAGGATATTTTGTTCAAAAATTCAACATATTTAGTGGAGATGAGTGGAAATGTGTTTTAGATTAGCACAATCTTCTCAACTCTAGAGTCTATGGAATCAATTAGTGTCATTTTAGACATAGTCATCAATTGATTAGTAGTCAATTAAGTGCTTCACTAAGTGGTTGACTAGTTAGTTGGACCAACTAGAAGTGACCTTGATCAAGATGAGCCATAAAATATAAATATTCAAGAACCATTCTCAAGCATGCCTATGGTGATCAAGGTGGATTAAGTCTTCCTTATTTTGTGGAAGTTAGTTACACTTTGAGTTATATATACATGATTTCATACATTGGTCTATTGACCATCTAGATTGTGTATTATTGATTCATTTCATATGTGTTCAGTTATGCTCACTTTTGCTTAAGTGTTGTAACAATCTCCTCTTGGAATTCATTGTTTTTCAATTCTATAATTTTTTGGTTTTCCAACAATGCACAACATTATCTTTCTTTAACCATGTATTTAAACTCCTGAAACCTTTTTCGTATCCATAATTCATGTGAGCCAATTCATGTGAGATAATAACACTAGTGTTGGTATATTTAACATCCCCATAATTAAAATGGGTTTTTAACATATTTTGATATATTTTGTTTAAAAAAAAATCTAATATCACCAAAGCCATGAGTATGTTGCAAAAGAAAAACACATTGAATATTTTATTTCCATATAATGGATGAAAACTTGGCATTCAATTCATTTTAAGATTATTTTATTTCCTTATAATGGATGATAAATTGGCATTCAATTCATTTTAAGCTTATGTTGT
>ML779845.1:1298293-1317261 GCA_009831015.1 Picea engelmannii | reverse complement strand
TGGGAGTCATTGACATCAATGGTGATTTCCCTCGCACTTGTTAACGGTTGCATCAATGACCGGTAATCAAGTGGTTTCTGCCATGTTCGACTTCGACACATGTAATCACATGGTCAGATTCGTACTTTGGGCGATGAGGTTGACGACCCTGGATATTATCTTTGTGATCCAGGTTGCGATGGAGTATGTATAATTTGTGACACATAGATCCACTGTGTATGTTTCGTGGCTATGTCGTTTTGACTAAAATTTTGTCGTATAGATCCACAGTGTATTCAAGTGGCTATGCTATATTATGACTGCATGGATCCACAGTGTATGATTGGTGGCCATGATCTTTTTTATGATGTCATCAGTCTACGATCTGAGTATGGGAATGCCTACCTTAGAAGGGACACATATTATATTCTGTTGATGCTTGGATGTTTGCAGGTTTCCGATTAGATGCGCTCTTGGTCCTTGACACACACATGCAACTTACAAAGTCCGTCGACTGTCACTGATTCCACTCTCAGACTTTAGGGGGCATTCTTTTATCCACAATTTTTGTCATCGTGATGATGTCATGATGATAGAAAAATCAAGCTCTTCCATTTCCATAAGAATACTTTCCTGAGAAAAGTTGCAACTGTCTGTTTCCAGAAACTATGTTTTTTAAGATAGTTCGTAGGCTGCCTATATACTTGCCTGCGAGAATGCCTGATTCTCGCAGGCTTCCTTAAGCTAGGGTGCGAATAGTTCACACTGTAACAAAGGCTAGGGTGCGAACATCTTCTTAAAGGGGAAAAATATGAAGTTCTCGAGCCTTCTAGAAGAGAATCTTCGAGAAGAATGAGTTGGCTAACGAATGGTTGTTCAAGTACTGGCATTCCAGATATCTTGGGATCATTTTCTATCCAAGTAACTAAGTTATCTTCTCCTATATATTGAGGAGATTGATCATGGAAAAAGTTACAACAAGCAAGCTAGCAAGAGATTGATGGGAGAATTGCTGGAAACCTGTATGAAGGACTGATGCTACAGAAGCAAGAGACTACAGAAAGGTCATCACAAGTAGTTGATTTTCTTCATGCATGAGCAAGTGTGTGTGTCAGAGCTAGGAGCCATCGAAAGGAGACCTACGACATCAAGGCTCAAGTTGTAAGTTTCACTTTCAATTAATTAAATACAGTAATATGTCCCTTTCCCATAAAGATGATGTCACTTTATTACATAATTCCTTGATCATATGTATAGACTAGACATTGAATATATTAATTTGTCTTCACTTCAATTGGTTTGTGTTGTTGTGATCTGAACGGTGCAAGAGAATTGGAGCGAAGCCTGGAACAATAGAGACCTAAGGAAAGCGTTCATAAGGTATGTCCATAATCCTTATCTCTTAGTTCATTCAATAGGCTAGATCTAGGGAAAGGGTAGTATTCTGTCCTGTTTTGTTCTAGATCCAGGTGGATCTAGGGAGATCGGTTCATGTCCGCACTTACAAATTAATCCAGAAACAACAACTTAAATCTAGAACATATTTTATCAACAATGAGTTTGTTTTTTAAGAGGTAACAAAAGAAAAACAATGATGTATGTTTCTTTTCTAAGAAGTAACAAAAATTCCCCCATATGGGGTGACACATGGTGCACACATGTCAACATATGCGTTGGCTACGAGGGAATTTAAGGCCCCTCGCCTCCACCCTCCTTCCCTATCTAGTTGATATGCCTAGCATTCATTTCCGCCAAGGCTCAGTGCACTAGGAGGGAATGGTAGTCTTAATGGTGACTCGAGTTCAACTCCTTGGTACAGATACAAAGAAACAAATCTGAATTAACCAAGCACTCACGATAATCAGAGTTATCAATTCCTCTATCCTCATGATGATTCTTCCTCGCAGTGGTTTTTATCTTTGCCATATGGATTTAGTTCACCGTCTTCTCCTGGATGTTATGATATACACTTGCAATGCCTTGGTAATTCTTCCTTCATTTCTGTTTCACACCTCTGGTCACCCCACCATCTTCTTCTCCCCCCCTAACCTTTTCCTATCCATGACTCACAAGAGAGATAAGTCCCGGTGCAGGCCAAGCTACTACATTCAAGTCGATAGACATAATTGCCTAGGACCAACCTCTCTCTCTCCCCTTCCAAGTGACAGTTCGGACCAATTACCCTACTTTGACCATAACTGCTATGAGGTGGCTCATCCAGAGCTCCGTCCATCTAACACAGATATTTTCCATGGAGGTTGTCTAAATTCTACCAAATTTGCCAAAGACCACCTTGGAGCACCGACCGACCACAGGTACCATCACCCCTTTGATTTTTCCAGAGCCAGCTGGGATAGGATGTATGGTTGAAGAGGAAATCCCTCCTCATATGGAGGATGAGTGAAATCATGGAGGTGGGTAGCACTTTCGTGACAATCTGATCTCCAAAATTCAGAAAAACATTGTTTCGGCCAAACTAATATACTTTTCTGGCCGAAAAGGTATTTTTTTCGGTCGAACTATTGTTTGGCCGAACAATGGAATGTCAAATCAAATGATACAGGGATGGCACCCTCATTTTTCGTGTATAAATTTAGTTGAACATATTTGTTCCATCCGACAATATGTTTTCGGTAGAAAGCTATTCAGGCCGAAAACTTCTTTCGGCCAAACTATTCTTTCGGCTGAAAGAATGTTTCGACTGAAAACTTCTTTCGGTCGAAAAATTGTTTATACATTACCCGCACAACGTTATTGTAACATTTTTCCCAGTTCTTCCTGACTGAATGATTGTGACTGATTGTGAGTGGTCGTTGTGTTGGCGCGGATGCTGTGTTGGTGCGGTCGTTGTGTTGAAGAGCACAGTCATTGTGTTGGCGCGTGGTCGAGCTTTTTTCTTGGCGGGATGAGCTTCAGGTAAGTTGTTTCCATGTTCTACGGTGTTTAGATTATGTTACGTTGTTTAGATTACTGTAATGTTGTTTTTTTATTACTGAAATGTTGTTTATGATTTTTTGTTCTTACATTACTGTTTTTCTAGTTTAGTACCAGTTTAGTACCCGAGTCTCGCCAAGTACCAGTTTAATACCTGAATTTAGTACCATTTTAGTATCATTTTTTGTATTTTAGTTCCAGTTTAGTACCCGAGTCTCACCAAGTCCTCGCTGAAAATAGTCACCCCTAGAGACTCTTCAGTCTACTCTCCATTCAACATACTCTTTTGAAACTCGCCATATCATTCACAGAGTATTTTTTTCTCTTTTCCAGAATCTTCCCGGGTTACAGGCCAAAAAGTATTAAAAGAGTCTGAGTCTTACAACATTGATTTGTAGTATAAGAAAACAAAAATATTAAAATTAGTGTTAAAATAAGAAATCAAGAAACAAGAACCAAGCCCTCTATATGACTCTAGAATATTCAACTATAAGAAAAAACCTGTGTATTTAAGCCCACATTCAACTATAAGAAAAAACATGTTAACCATTAGCAAAGCAGTCTATTTAAGAAAAAACATGTTTATAGAAGAAACAAGCAGTCTATTTAGGCCCGCATTATTGTACCATTAGGAAAGTACATAACAAAGTTTTATATCATGTTCTACTTCTATGTTAATTTGTTCATTTTGTGTGATACTGCTTGGTCACAAGGTTGGGCCCTCGCAGCCAAGTCACAGTCCACTGGACTGTGACTTGGCCACGGGGGCCAACCCTGTGGCCAAGCAGTGGGAATGTCAAGGATGAATAGTGTGCGCAAAACCTTTAAAAAACATTTTTATTTATAATTTATTTTTAACTGTAATTTTTAAATTTTAAATTTAATTTATATGTCGTGCTTGAATTGTAATTTGTGATTTTTTATTTTAATTTTAATTTTAATTTTTAATTTAAATTTTTTATTTAAATTTTAAATTATATGGCTAGCCAAGTCGTGGGCACACCAATGGCTTGGCCACAAGGTTGGGCCCCTGCAACCAAGTCACAGTCCACAGCCCATGGCCAAGTCGTGGGCACACCAAGGCTAAATAGTGTGCTGCAATACACCCTAGTAAACCGATTTAACAACAAAATTATTCAAATGTCATTTCGATTGTGTGTTGTCCTAAAACTAGGTAGAGAAGATAGGTAACCAAGGCCATTTTGTGTCTAGCTTATTTTGAAATGTTAGAAATGTTTTAAAATCTTGATATCACATGTCCAAATTAATTGTGCCTTGTATATTAGCAGTTTTCCACTTAATTTGACTAATTTGAAATGTTTCAACTAATTTCTTAATTTATTATTAATCTGTAGTTAGTTGAACTAAATAAGCTAAAAATAGATATAGATATGAGTAACTGTTTGATCAGTTTTCGAATTGTTTGATGAACTTGTGATTAGTTTCTCTAATTGTTCAAAAGGTTACATTGTGATTATAAAAAAGTTATAAAAGTATGTGCATAAATGTGTTATATAGTTTGGTACAGGTAGAAGAAATCTTTATGCTTATTTCAAATTTGTTAATATTTGTACATTTTGATTATAAGTGTTATAAATATCTGTGCATAAATGTGTTATATAGTTTCGTACAGGTAGAAGAAATCTTTATGTTTATATTTATGTTTATTTTATATTTGTTAAAATTAGTATTTAGATTTTAAATTTGGTATGTTCGCATTTGTTTTTGTCCAGTTTAGATTTAAAGGTAAAATTTTATTGACTGATAATAGTTATGGTCTATTGATTCACCACATAATTTATTAAGTGGTTTAATTCAAATAAATTTATGCATAGAAATATTTTTTCATTCTTTCGGTTATATTCAAATATTATTCGAGGAACATCATTTTAATCTTTTTAATAAATTATATTTCTTGTAAATATAAATCTGTTCTTATATTTACAGATAAATGTGTAAATATAATGTATATATATACATAAAATGGAAAAATTTTAAAACATATATTTTTAAATTTATTTTTAATAAATTTAAAAATAAAAGAGGAAGAAAATTTAAAAATTAAATGTTTATATGTTCAAATTATACGTGCACAATCAACAAATTTATAAACAATATGGAATTACTTGAAAATGGGAATTTGATATAGACATTAATAAATAATTTATAAACAATATGGATTTAGTTAATTTGATGTATACATTTCACAATCAAATATTAAGTTTTTAAATTTGATATACACATTTAACAATCAAATATTAAGGATATAGTAAGCATTTAAGTGATTAGTCTATGCCTGAGCAGTTGGCCAGGAGCCGAATCTACTGTCTTTCATTCTGGTGCTAAAGACTTAGATTCAAATGCCCTTCTTTTATGTGCATAGATAATCTCTTATTAAAATTGGTTGTGACTTGGCCGCGGGGGCTAGCCCTGTGGCCAAGCCATGGGTACACCCATGGCTTGGCCACATGGTTGGCCCCTTGCGACCAAGTCATAATCATTTCAAACATTTTGTATTTCATAAAAATTTAAAACTGTCTAAGTTTTAATTTCAAATGTTTTTTATTTTATAAAAATTTCAAATCTTTAGGAATTCAATTTATAAATCCATTTTTACATATGTAATATTAGATTATCATAAGTTATAAATATTGTTTTACATATTGATGATTCTAGAATTTCTTGTTGTACATTACTCTCTATCTTATAATTTGTAAAGGAATATTTGCGAAATATACATACAATGGAAAATATTTAAAACATATATATGTAATTTTTTTTAATAAATTTTAAAATAAAATAGGAAGACAATTTAAAATAAAATAGGAAGACAATTTAAAATTACTTGTTTATATGTTCAAATTATACACACAAACAATAAATTTATAAACAATATGGATTTACTTAAAAATGAGAATTTGATATAAAGACATTAATAAATAATTTATAAACAATGTGGATTTAATTAATTTGATATAGACATTTAACAATAAAATATTAAGTTTTTAAATTTGATATAGACATTTAACAATCAAAAGAATAGAGTACGAATTTTAGTGATTAGTCTGTGCTTGAGCAGTCGGCAGGAGCCGAATCTATTGTCTTTCACTCCGGTGTTAGACTTAGATTCAAATGCCCTTCTTTTCTATGCATAGATAATCTCTTATTAAAATTGGTTGTGAGATCTATGGGCATGCCCATGGCTTGGCCACATGGTTGGCTCCACGCGGCCAACTCATAGTCATTTCAAACTTTTCATATTTTATAAAAATTTCATAAACATTTCAAATTGTCCAACTTTTTATTTCAAACATTTTGTATTTTATAAAAATTTCAAATCTTTAGGAATTCAATTTAGAAATCCATTTTTACATATGTAATATTAGAGTATCATAAGTTTCTTACAAAGTTTAGCTTACAGTGTTTCTTACAATGCCTCGTTTACCGTTAAATTATATTAACTCTTTCGTAAGTTATGTTGTTTTCAATCTTTTAAGTAATGTTGTTTTCAATATTTTTGCACTTTATGCTACAAAACATTGGTTGTAGGTTTTTAATAATGTGAATCTAGATTATAAAATTTATTCAAAATATTTTGATGATATAAAATATTGGTTGTATGGTTTTAATAAAGTAAGTATATTATAAAGTTTATTCAAAATATTGAGGATATTGAAGGAGTCATACACATGAAATGATGTCCTTAATAGATGAGATTCTCATATTATAAATAAAATCCATGGGATCCTTTGATCTATAATACCTTAAATACCATTGCACCACTTCTCAACAAGTGAATGCATCTGGTATGTTTTTTGCGTGTACAAGGATAAAATTCCCTCAATCCCTTAGACACCTTGCATTCATGAATGTCAATTTTCCCATATAGACAATTCTTTTGATTGTTGATGCAAGAAAAATAACATGGAATCTATTTCATCCAACCACACTACTTTGGGCATGGATGGCCCTATATTGGATTTGATTCCCAGATATATGCTCCCTTAGTTGAGTCCTCAAACAAAAATTTCATTAAAAAACTCAATGATTAACATGATTAGGTAATTCATGCCAAGTTTTTCATTTTTCAGTGTTCTTCATTTCATAACGCGAGAAAGAAATATTCATTGCTAAGAGTCATTTATATTTGGACTAGATTGACAAAACACATCTTGAAACCATCTAGTGATACCTAATGATAATGGGTAAGTAGATATGACCCTATGCTTCACATGTCCTACATATTGTCATGAGTCTTGGTCACATCTCTATGTAAGACATGAGTGACCTACTTGTGTAGATTTGTATTTTCCTTGAAATTCATCCGATCAACATTTAATTTAATATCCTTGGCTTTTTAGTCAGTAACTGGCCAAATTTCACTTTTTTCAGTCTCTAGAACAACCAAATTCAACACTCACTTTTGATATGGATTCTCTTCCAAACCATAGAATCTTATCATAGTAAACTGCTAAAAAAGGAACCAGTTTCCCACTTTGGTGGTATTTTCCAATTGTAGTGACCCTTTGACTAAAGGAATAATTATAATGAATAGTTCATTTTGGATAATAAAGTCTAATATAGAAATAAAAGAGTCTTAGATGGGAACTAATTATTATACTCATTTATTACTTCACACATATTGACCAAAGTTATTGAATGCTTATCTTATTGATGATATTTATATTCATATAATATAACTTCAAATTGACAAATTATTAATTAATTCATTAATAACCTAGACATTAGTAACTAATGTGTTTATTGAACCATAATATTGTATGTGTTTTGGATATGTAGGCATAGCTAGCACACACATATCCCACACGTATATGATAATAACAAGTGATGTTCCTAATGCATATTTTTAAAATGTTGACAACTAATCATGAATACAAATAAATAAAGTAAATCAAACTTCAAATAATCCTCATTAAAGAAAGAATAATAATTCAACATTCATCCATCTTTAAAATTGAAATATTATAATTCAAACATGGTAGGAACTATGTGAGGAAACAAGGAATCACATATCGAATCCCAAATGTGATCCTCAATTGACTTAGAATCGCCCAGGTCCTTTTAAACCCTTAGATCCATCTCGCATCTCCCATCCCTTAATTTGTTGAAATATGTTGGAGTTTCAACTATGTTGATCTAACTCTAGATATAATCCAAATGTGAAAGCATCAAACCTTTCGACCTAACATCTCTAGTAGACAACTAGTATTAGTCATCACACATATAGGGGAGTGTGGATAACATGACCCTCCCACAACATGAGGGGAGTGTGGATAACATGACCCTCCCACAATGCGAGGGTAGTGTGGATATTGTAACGACCTTCCTCGTTAAGACAACAGCTCTGATAACAGGTGCAATTTTTTTTTTGTGTGTGTTAAAGGTGTGTGCGCACGTGTAGAAGTAACAACATCTTGACTCTACGTCGCCACTCGATGACCAACAAGATGAAACCACGACAAAAGTAAAACTGATCACCCACCCATCCTACCCTGCAAGGTTAGGACCTCCAAGACACATAATCAACGCTCAAGCCCAGGTTCCCATCGATTTTAACCATTTAAGGTCTCAGGGCTGGCGACTGTTCTGAGGAACATGGAGGTGTCTACATCTTGCCTGACACAAGCAGACTAAGCAATGCAAGACAACCAGGTACAACCAAATCAACAGACAACCTGTGACGAACCGCCTCGTTATGACAACCATTCTAGTATACTAACTTGGGGTAATTTATGGTACGTAATTCCAGGTTATTGCTCCACACATGTTATTAATTAATAATTAAAATTACAATAACACTGTCACGAAACATTAGCCATCTAACATTTATGTCACCATCCGGGCCATGATTCTATAATTACAATACTTCTGAATTGCTACGATCCCAAAATTTCAGTGACCTTACAAGATAAAAAAAAACATTCAAATAAGCCTGAGAAGCTCTCAATTCGAGGTCATCTATGATCATAGGTTCCAATAATGATGCAATAACATCCAAATTCCAAGTAACTCATATTTGAACTTAACAACATAACTTCATACCTAGAATAACATTCTATTTCTAAGTAACATCATAGTTGAAATTGCAATTAACACCATATTTCGAGGGGCAATATATAATGATGCAATCTCTAAAATGACAAGGGACAAGATTTGAAAATGACCTATAAAAATATTAAAATAACAATACTTATCAATAGCCATAATAGAACTAACATCAATTACATATTCCAAGTAACCTCATATCGAATTTAACAATATACATCATACTTGAAAACAACCTCCTAATTAGAAATGGCAATAAATAAAATAACCCTATTTAAATGACACATTTTCTTGAATAATCAGAATGACAAAAATAATAATGTTAAAATGAAAAAGGTAACAATTATTAATTAAGTCAATATATATTAATCACATCACATCTAAAACACCAACATCATGTCAATAATAAAACAACCTCTCATATATAAATAAGGTCAGTTTTAAATTTAGCAATAAGACATCATAATGGAAATGCAAATTATAACAGCAATGATAACTAACATGACCAAGTGTAAACATAACACTATTTAAAAGAACATTTACCTACTATCCGTTAGTTTAAATGCCCCTGTTTAAAAAAACAATTACCTCTAAAATGTTGATATACATGTATTGAAGACTCATATAAATATAAACATCATCTTCCCATATTGTCGTTATAATTGTCCCTTAGATAAGTTGACAATTTGTAATGATTAGAAAAATCAATTAATTATTCTTCTACCTATTGACCATTCAATAAATCTTCTTTTGCATATTTTAATAATTCAATTAAATATTCGTTTACATATTTTAACAATTCTCATGATATCTATGACACGAATTGTACACGCATTAAATAAATCCAATATCTCTTACCTGCATGTATTACATGTGTTAGCGAGTATTTCTGGTATCGAGTATAATGTCAATTAAGTAGCAACCGGTGGCAGGCCATCAACATACCATAAACGTTGTGACTGCAAAGTTTAATCCCCTTTTATTTTTCGGCAAATTTGTCACCCGTAAAAGTAGAGAACATCCTAATCTAACGGTTTTCCCTTTCATATTACAGCAACGTACATTACATTCCATGCATCTACCATTGGTATGCCAGATTTATTTATCAACGAGAAATTCATGATCCTAAATAATAGTTAACATTAAAAAGGGCAATTTATAACGTACAGCTGTAAAAGCATGAGGTTCAGGAATAGAAATGATAAAAATAGCAAGGGCCATCACTCCACTCTGCTCACATTCCCAGACCACAGAAAAACCCAAAGGTGGAAACGCATCAGTTAAAATCACTGGCAGGGGTATGGCGCAAGGAATCTATTGACCCATAATCCAGAGATACACACGCATATCAACAAAATCGCCCAATAGCAAATGCCAAATGCCAAAAACGAATTCCAAACAACCGATACACACGCATATCAACAAAATCGCCCAATAGAAAATGCCAATTGCTGAAAACGAATGCCAAACAACCGATACAAACGCATATTAACAAAATCGCCCAATAGCAAATGCCAAATGCCAAAAACGAATGCCAAACAACCGATACACACGCATATCAACAAAATCACCCAATAGCAAATGCCAAATGTCGAAAACGAATGCCAAACAACTGATACACACACATATTAACAAATCGCCCAATAGCAAATGCCAAATGCCAAAAACGAATGCCAAACAACCGATCTCTACGCAGTCTCAAATTTCTATTTCAATCTTTTTGTGTAAAATACCAAAAACCAAGGCTTCATGCAATCCATTCTCAACACCCAGGCTCATTTCCGAATTCATTCTTGCAGGGTAAATTACAAAACCGCAGGCTTCATACAAGCAATTCTCAACACACAGGCTCATTTTCGATTTCATTCTTGTAGTGTGAATTACAAAAACGCAGGCTTCATACAAGCAAAGAAACATAATGAAATTCAGATGGCAATCAGTCGGCAAGGATTGCACCTTCCATTAATCACGCAGACCATAGTGAACAATGAAATGCAATAAAACACAGTCTCAATAGATGACAGGAAAAGTCAGTATATTCGGTTTGGCATTTAGATTGCCATGAGACTGCACTTACCGTTAACCCGCAGACCACCGTGGGCAACGAAAAATAATAAAAGCAGACCCCAATATGCATGGGTATTAAAGCCAAACTGGAGGAGAATCCGCAGGACACCAAACGTTTAATACTCAGGTCAACGCCCAAGATAGCAGTGGCAAAATGCCCAACAAAGCCAACGAAATGCAACCGAAATGAAGAGCGAAAATTCAGCAATGATGGAAACGAATACAGACAAACTTTCGGCATACAAATGACAGAAAAATCAGAACATCTACCCCAGCAAAAGGATTCTAGAACACTATCGCTGTAGCATACTAAACGAACCATCATAACTGAAGCAACATCTTAATATAATGCATCATAAAAGCGTAAAAAGGACTAGACAGTTTACTCTACCAGAGATAAAATTTCATACTGTTGCCTCTCGCTTGCTTCGGAAGACGTCCCGGGCTCCGTGCCGCGTCCCACGCTCCGTGCTGCATCCCTCTCTTCGTGCCGCGTCCCTCTTGCCGACCGTAGAAAGCTCACCGGTACCTCCCAGCCAAACGCTAGGGGTACTCTGCTTCCCCCTTAACCCCCCGAGCCACAAAGGGGCCACACAAGAACCAGAGATAAGACTAGCTTCTCAGCTCGCCTCCACAGCTGAGCTACCACTCCAACACAGCTGAGATAAACCCAACTCCTCACAAGAAATCCGTCAAGCCACAATTCGGTAGCGTAACATTACGCTAACCGTTCATCCCTTTCTTCCTTCTTTTCCCTTTCTTTTATAGAAAAATTGAGACCCACCTACTTTCCTAATCATTAATTAATTATTTTTTAATGACAAACCTCTAAAAAATCTCCGTCGTCCAAGTGTCCCTCATCCCCCTTGTTTCTCCCATTTAATTTTCTTTAATTAAAAAAAAAAACTTATTTCCCTCACTCCCCCTAAAGTCGCTCCTAAAATCACTCCTAGGGTTCCTAGATCCCCTCTCAAGCTTTTAATAACTTTCCTAAAATGAAAATTTCTGCTTTTTAGTAACTCCTAAATGCTAATTCCTTTTTTCTTTTTACCCTATGCCTCCTACTTTCCATTTTTAAGTTTCCTTTATTACAAGTTTCCTTATTTCCATTTTTATTCCTCTCTTTTATTATTATTTTATTATTATTTAAACCCAAAAGATAAATGCGGATTTTTAATCTTTTAAATATATATATATATTTTTTATTCCTAGCTTTTATACTCCCACACTTTAATAAAATTTTATTTCTTCTTTATCATTTAAAAGCCATGGGTTTCGCTTAATCTATCCCCCTCATTTCTTTACCCCCTTTACTTTTAAGAAGACTTTAATTAACACCTAGGAGGGTTTTAGTTTATGCCCTATGTTTATTTTTGTAGGATCTTTTCTTAGGTCTTATCAGAATTTGTCTTAGAGATGTTTTAATTTAGGTTTTGATTTGAACAGGGCGACAATTTAATTAGGGGAGTCATTTTTAAGAATTTTATCAGGCGTTAAGGTCTAGGGTCATCTAGGTTGTCTCATCATCATCATCATCAATGCGACGTGCCCTTCAGGACGCACTACGTGCTCCAAGGGTGCCACTCACCTTGTTTGCTTCGGCTGCGCGACGTGCCCTTCAGGATGCACCACGTGCTCCAAGGGTGCCACTCGCTGACTTGCATTTCTTTGCGCGACGTGCCCTTCAGGATGCACCACGTGCTCCAAGGGTTCCACTCGCTGACTTGACGGATTGGTAGACTTCATAACCCCTGGAGTCAACACTCTGCCAGGTGAACTTGTGGGAGACTAAGGGCTCTAAGGAATAAGGCCCCCACCTTATTGTGCGCCCCTTAGAATCATCATGAGCGACTGTCGCAGTCTTCCCTCACAGCATCGTGGATCCTCTCGAACTAGGTAATCGTTAACCTACAGTTCGAGCCACGACGGGAGTGCTAGTAGGCTGTGGTAGGGCTGTTGTCCACACCTCTCCCTCAATCTCTCTGGAACTCATGTGTGGCCCCTTTACTCCATATGTGAGTCTGGTCGGCAAGCTATCGTTAGCCTGCATCATCAACCATCATGTCAGATCATGTCAACAACATATCATAAATCAATAGCATATCATCCAAACAAAACAATATCACCATAAATGAAACAACTCAAATAGCCCACTCCCTGACTCAATCCGGAGTCCAAGGGAGTTCCACTGATGCCTCTGCATCCTCAAGGTCTGAAACCCTGCACACTCAATGAAACTGAGTCAGCAACACCTGTCTACATCAACGTAGTAAAAACATCCGGTCATATAACTTAACGCATCATAATGAAGGAAAATTTTTATCATCATAAAAATCCAGATCACTTGCGAGCAAGTGTCCTCAAAGAATAAGTTGGTAAGTGTGCCAGAGAGGGATGTTACATACACCCCCTCTTGATCTAAACTTCGTCCCGAAGTTTCTCAGTATAAATGCCGAAATAAATGTACCATAATATCATAAATACCACAGTATCACAAGTCTATCTATCAAACAAAAATGGAAACTGTTGGTGCATATCATATGCGTCCTCCTGGGTCACCGAGTGCGGACTATAATTGTCCGACTGGACCTTGACCTGATCTACCGTTCGACGTCGTAACTGTCGAACGCGATGATCTAAAATGCGGACTAGCTCAGCCGTGAGCGCTCCCTCATCCGATACCTGCAAGGAACTCATGTCAATCATGTGTGTAGGATCACTAATATAATCTCTCAAAACAGATACATGAAAAACATCATGCATACGCCTCAAAGAATCAGGCAAGGGTAGTCGATAGGCCACAGACCCCTTTCTCTCCACAATCTAGAAAGGTCCCACGAACCTAGGAGAGAGTTTAGCTCCCTTTCCAAACTTGATCGAACTCTTATGCGGTTTAACCCGCAAGAAGACTCGATTGCCGACCTCGTAACTACGGTCGACTCGGTGCGCATCGGCATAACTCTTCTGCCGATCCTGTGCTTCTTTTATCCTTTGTCTTATGGTTAGCATCTGCTCTTCCATTTCTTGGATTGCTTCTGGTCCCACCAGGACCCTATCCTCAAGCTGATCCCAACTCAAGGGCGTCTGACATGGTCGCCCATAAATAAACTCAAAAGGCGTTGTCTTAATGGTGCTCTGGTAACTGTTGTTATAAGCGAACTCTACTAGAGGAAAGAATTCCTCCCAACATTTTTGTTGGTCCATCACGTACATGCGCAACATGTCTTCCAAGGTTTGGTTTGTTCGTTCTGTCTTTCCGTCAGTCTCTGGGTGATACGCAGTACTAAAGTTTAGTTGTGTTCCCAAGGCCTCTTGGAAACTCGTCCAAAATCGTCCAGTAAACACCGATCCTTGATCGGATATAATCTTCCTAGGCACGCCATGCAGCCTCACAATCTCACTGATGAAAAATCTCGCTATGTCCGGTGCCTGATACGTCGTACGCACAGGAATAAAGTGAGCACTCTTTGTCAGAGTGTCTACCACCACAAAAATCGAGTCGTGTCTCCTTGCCGTCAGGGGCAATCCAACAATAAAATTCGTCGAAATGACTTCCCATTTCGATTCCGGAATGGCATGTGGTTGAAGTAATCCTGTCGGGTGTCTATGTTCGAAATTTACCTGCTGACACTCGAGACATCTAGCCACAAAGTTGACTATGTCGGCCTTCATTCCTTTCCAGAAGAACAAGGGCTTAAGGTCTGCTCTCATCTTCGTAACTCCCGGGTGAGCCATGTAAACTGATCTATGAGCCTCGCTCAGGATCAACATCCTCAACTCGTCGTTTGACGGTACGTAAATCCGACCTCTAAATCTCAATAACCCATCGCTGTCAAAGGTAAATCCCTCAAATCGTGGTACCATCATAGTGTTTTGTCCGATAAAAACTTCGACTTCTTTGTACCAGTCATCGTCACGCTGTAAAGTGAGAATCTTCTCATGTAGATTCGTCTGAAGAGGCAACACTGAAAAGATGCATGGCCTCCAACTCAAAGCATCCGCCACTCGGTTCACGGTTCCATTTACGTAAGTAATCTCGAAGTCGTACTCACTAAGCAATTCCAACCAATGCCGTTATCGCACGTTCAGGTCATTTTGCGTAAAAATGTGTTGTAATCCACAATGATCAGTCCTTAATTCAAATTTTTGTCCAACCAGGTAGTGTCCCCATACCTTTAAGGCATATACGATGGCTAATAACTCCAAATCATGCGTCGCGTAGTTTTCCTCATGCCTTCTTAATTTCCTCGAAATGTAAGCAATCACTCGTCTGTCTTGCATCAAGACTCCACCTAAACCTTCTTTGGATGCGTCAGTGCATACCAAGAAGTCTACATCCATGTCAGGAACCTTTAGTATCGGTGCTGTTGTCAACAACTCCTTAAGCCTTCGAAATGCTTCCGCACATTTCTCAGTCCAAACAAACTTCTTGTTTTTCTTTTGTAACTCCGTGATCGGACCTGCTATCTTCGAAAATCCCTTGACAAACCGTCGATAGTATCCTGCTAAACCCATAAAACTACGCACTTCTGTGACATTCGTCGGTGCAGGCCATTCCATAATAGCCTCAACCTTGGCCAGATCCACGGCGATACCTTCGTCGGAGATGACATGCCCTAAGTAGTGAATCCTTGATTGATAAAAAGAGCATTTGGACAGCTTCCCATATAATTTGTGCTCTCGCAAACACTGTAGTACCAAGTGCAAGTGCTCGTCATGCTCCTCCGTCGTCTGAGAGTAGATCAAAATATCGTCAATGAATACTTGGACGAACTTGTCCAAGTACTCGCGGAACACCCCATTCATCAAACTCATGAATACCCCATTGACGTTTGTCAGTCCAAAAGGTAAAACAGTAAACTCATAATGTCCAAATCTCGTCTTAAAAGCGGTCTTAGGGACATCATCCTCCTTGATCCGTAACTGGTGATACCCTAATCGCAAATCGATCTTAGAGAACACCGTTGCACCCTTCATTTGATCAAACAGATCGTCAATTCTTGGTAAGGGGTACTGATTCTTGATCGTAGCCTTGTTCAGTTGACGATATTCAATGCAAAGCCTCCACGATCCATCCTTCTTCCGAATGAAAATAACGGGTGCACCCCACGGTGACACACTAGGACGTATCAATCCTAGGTCCAACAACTCCTTCAGTTGCATTTTCAACTCTTGCAACTCCGGGGTCGACATCCGATAAGGCGTTCTTGCTATTGGTTCAGTCCCCGGTTTCAGGTCTATGGTAAACTCCAATTCTCTTTCTGGCGGCATCCCAGGCAACTCCTCTGGAAATGCGTCCGCAAACTCCTTCACCACCGGAAGGTGTTCTAGACCTTCTTCTTCTCCCTTTTCGTTTAGCGCAAGGACCGCATAGAGCTTGCACCCCTTGCGCATACTCTTTCGTAACTGTAAGGAAGAGACGAACCTCAGGGATATTCCCTGGTTCTGTCCTACTATCACACGTCTCTGTCCTTCATCATCGACTAAGCTCAACCGCTTCATCTTACAGTTGAGTATCGCCTCATGAAATTCCAACCAATCCATGTCGATCACGATGTCATAAGACCCTAAGATCGTGACATACAGGTTGACCCTCGTGACGAACTCTCCCAGGTTAAGGGCACATCTAGTAACCTTTCCTCCAACCTTCTGTTTGGCTCTCGAGGCCATCTCCACGAAGCTAAACTCATCCTGTTCGACTGCCTTGACCTTAATCCTTTTCAACCCTACACCAGAAATGAAACTCTCAGTAGCTCCTAGGTCTATCAAAATACTAAGGGTCTAGTCAGCGATAGTACCTGTCGTCTCGAGCATAGTCGACTGGTGCTCTGCCTGGCGATTATTCACCACTGCGTGAATCCGATGGGCCTTGCCCATATCTCCCACTGTAGTGGGTCCGGCTGATCCAGACGCCCTAGTCCTCTCCACAGGATAGTCGCGCTGGTAGTGTGGCTCCCCACACGTCCAACACCCTTTCTTCGGCCCAGTAGTCCTGGTACCCGAAGTAGAAGATGACTGACCACCGGTCTGAAACCCCGATCTGTTTTGCTGAACAGGCCTAAACTGCTGCTGCTGCGGGCGACGCTGCTGCTGCTGCTATGGTCCTCGGTAAGGTGTTCGCTGCTGAGGCAGCGGTCGTCGTGGTGTAGCAAAAGTGGATCCCCTATGGAAGCCACGATACCCCGGCGTGTGTCTCACTGGTGTCTGCTGCTGCGGCGCACCAGATGAACCCTGCGCTACAGGTCTTGCTGGAGTCCTGGTCTGACCCCCACTGATAAGCTCCTCCTCTGCTATGAGGGACTTTTGGACAGCGTCGTGCAAGGTTTGAGGCATCAGAATCCTAACCTTTGCACGCAGGCTTCCGTTAAGGCCAAACACGAACCGGTTGACCTTGAGTTTCTCAGTGTTCAGATGCGGGGCATACCGGAGTAGCTCCATAAAATGTGCCTCGTACTCGGGCACTGTACGACCTCCCTGTCGTAATGCGTTGAACTCATTGAGCTGATGCTCAATGAATTCCTCTGAAAGATACCTCTCTCGGAACCGTTCCTCGAACAGTTCCCATGACACGTCTTCGACGGCCATGTTCAGCTGCGGTAGGAGCATATTCCACAATAGAAGAGCGCTCCCCTTTAGTTGAAAGACCGCCATGCAGACCTTCATGTTGGAGGCATAATCGCGAAGTGAAAAACACATCACCATATTCTCCAACCATGCCTCGGCGGCTGCGCCATCCGGGGCACCAAAGAACTCGGGAAATTTCACCTTCTCGAGTTCACGATGAATGCTACTAGTAATGGCCAGTGCGCGCGGCGGAACCTCAGCAGGTGCCGGCGCCCTGGCTTCTTCTCTATCCAATCTACTGATCAACGCCTCAGACATGCACTGGAAGGATCTCATCATCCCCACAACATCGACAACTGCGATATGCTCCTGTCCAAGGACCCGCTCGCCTCCCTGGGGGCTAGACCCTTCAGGCGTGGATGCTGTTGGAGGCGTCACGCCTCCTCCCCTAGCACCCCGTCGTCTGCCTCCGCGGCGTCCTCTAACCATGATTACCTGCACACAACAATCAACTCGATCAGCGACAGAATAATCAACATAATCATGTCAACGGAACCCGCAGTGAATCCCAAGTCGTGGGTCGAACCCGCTCTGATACCATATGTAACGACCTTCCTCGTTAAGACAACAGCTTTGATAACAGGTGCAATTTTTTTTTTTTTTGTGTTAAAGGTGTGTGCGCGCATGTAGAAGTAACAACACCTTGACTCTACGTCGCCACTGGATGACCAACAAGACGCAACCACGACAAAAGTAAAACTGATCACCCACCCGTCCTACCCTGCAAGGTTAGGACCTCCAAGACACATAATCAATGCTCAAGCCCAGGTTCCCATCGATTTTAACCATTTAAGGTCTCAGGGCTAGCGACTATTCTGAGGAACATGGAGGTTTCTACATCCCGCCCGACACAAGTAGACCAAGCAATGCAAGACAACCAGGTACAACCAAATCAACAGACAACCTGTGACGAACCGCCTCGTTATGACAACCATTCTAGTATACTAACTTGGGGTAATTTATGGTATGTAATTCCAGGTTATTGCTCCACACATGTTATTAATTAATAATTAAAATTACAATAACACTGTCATGAAACATTAGCCATCTAACATTTATGTCACCATTCGAGCCATGATTCTATAATTACAATACTTCTGAATTGCTACGATCCCAAAATTTCAGTGACCTTACAAGATAAAAAAAACATTCAAATAAGCCTGAGAAGCTCTCAATTCGAGGTCATCTATGATCATAGGTTCCAATAATGATGCAATAACATCCAAATTCCAAGTAACTCATATTTGAACTTAACAACATAACTTCATACCTAGAATAACATTCTATTTCTAAGTAAC
>ML779845.1:1263313-1293186 GCA_009831015.1 Picea engelmannii | reverse complement strand
CCTCTCGAACTAGGTAATCGTTAACCTACAGTTCGAGCCACGGTGGGAGTGCTAGTAGGCTGTGGCAGGGATGCTGTCCACACCTCTCCCTCAATCTCTCTGGAACTCGTGTGTGGCCCCTTTACTACATATGTGAGTCTGGTCGGCAAGATATCATCAGCCTGCATCATCAACCATCATGTCAGATCATGTCAACAACATATCATAAATCAATAGCATATCATCCAAACAAAACAATATCACCGTAAATGAAACAACTCAAATAGCCCACTCCCTGACTCAATCCAGAGTCCAAGGGAGTTCCACCGATGCCTCTGCATCCTCAAGGTCCGAAACCCTACACACTCAATGAAACTGAGTCAGCAGCACCTGTCTACATCAACGTAGTAAAAACATCCTGTCATATAACTTAACGCATCATAATGAAGGAAAAGTTTTATCATCATAAAAATCCAGATCACTTGCGAGCAAGTGTCCTCAAAGAATAAGTTGGCAAGTGCGCCAGAGCGGGATGTTACAGATATCTATAAGAGAAGTGTGTCTTTGTGATAATTTAGTTACAAGTGGTAATAACATAGAGTCATGACTTAGTAAGGTGCCTGCTAAATAGGGGTACATGCAATCAATATATTATTAGCCCCAATATGTTTTAATTAAGTCAAGGTCCAATGGGACCAGTATAACACAAGGTTTGTTACTAGAAAAGACACCTAAAAGTTTTTTCATAAATTATGGTTGTGGATTTTACTTCGGTTTTGTCAAAGTGAAAATTCCTTACACCACCTTCGGGCCACTGAAACCAATCCTATTTTCTATTAATGTGCATGTAGCTGGATCTTCTTTAGAAGGGTCATGCGGGTATCTAAGGATTTATGCATGATTCAAGAAATTAAATTAAAGGCTAGTCACGTGATGAAATAAATAGTCAATTTGATGTTTGACTTTTCTTACTAGTGTGTTAAGTATCCATGAGGGAGAATGACTATGATAAGGAAATCAAATCAATCCCCTTGCTTGTTTTTTTTCTGAATTGATTTCCCTTGGCGAACCCAACTTTTGATTTCAATGAATTCTATGTGTGGGTTTTATTGATTATTATGAAAATATTGTGGTTTTATCTTCTGTCCCTTATCCCTTTAGTCATTAGTCCATGTCTGAGTAGTCGGCCAAGATCCGAATCGACGGTATTCACTTCGGTGTTTAAATACCTATAGATTCAAATGTCGTGCTTTTCTGTGCATGGATAATGAGTGAAGGATAAGAATTTTCCATGTTGTCTATCCCTTACTTATCTTTGAGTTGATTGATTCATGGATGAATTTTTAGTCTTTGAACCTTCTTATGAGCGAGTACCTCTGCGACTTGATTGATTAAAACTTATATTTATCTCTGCGTTTTTAATTGATTGAACTTGGGTACATCTCTGCATTTTTATTGATAAACTCTACATTGTGAATGATAAACCTCTGAGTTGAATGACAATCCCTTGGCGAACCCAACTTCTAATTTCAATGACTTCTCTGTGTGGGTTTTATTGATTATTATGAAAATATTTTGTTTTTATCTTTCGTCCCTTATCCCTTTAGTCATCAATCTGTGCCTAAGCAGTCAGCCAGGAGCCGAATCGACGATCGTCACTTCGGTGTTTAAAGACATATAGATTCAAATGTCGTGCTTTTCGGTGCATGGATGGTGAGTGAAGGATGAAAAATTTCTCTATTGTCTATCTGTTATTTATCTCTGAGTTGATTGATTCATGGTTGAATGTTTAGTCTTTGTGCCTACTTGTGTAGATTTGGTTTTTCCTTGAAATTCATCCGATCAATATTTAATTTAATATGCTTGGATTTTTAGTCAGTAACTGAATGAATTTCACTTTTTTCAGTCTTTAGAACAAACAAATTCAACTCTCACTTTTGATATGGCTTCTCTTCCAAACCATAGACTCTTATCATAATAAACTGCCCAAAAAGGAACCAGTGTCCCACTTTGGTGGTCTTTTCCAATTGTAGTGACCTTTTGACTAAATAAATAATTATAACGAATATTTCATTTTGGATAATAAAGTCTAATATAGAAATAAAAGAGTCTTAGATGGGAACTAATTATTATACTCATTTATTACTTCACACATATTGACCAAAGTTATTGAATGCTTATCTTATTGATGATATTTATATTCATATTATATAACTTCAAATTGACAACTTATTAATTCATTCATTAATAACTTAGACATTCGTAACTAATGTGTTTATTGAACCATAATATTGTATGTGTGTTGGATATGTAGGCATATCTAACACACTCATATCACACACATAGACGATCATAACAAGCAATGTTCCTAATGCATATTTTTAAAATGTTCACAATTAATCATGCATAAAAATAAATAAAGTAAATCAAACTTCAAATAATCCTCATTAAAGAAATAATAATAATTCAACATTCATCCATCTTTAAAATTGAATTATTATAATTTAAACATGGTATGAACTATATGAGGAAACAAGGAATGGCATATCGAATCCCAAATGTGATCCTCAATTGACCTAGAATCACCCCTCCCTTTAAACCCTTAATTCCAACTCGCATCTCCCATCCCTTCCTTTGTTGAAATATGTTGGAGTTTCAACTATATTGATCTAACTCTATATGTAATCCAAATGTGAAAGCATCAAACCTTTCGATCTAACATGTCTAGTAGACAACTAGTATTAGTCATCACACATCTAGGGGAGTGTGGATAGCATGACCCTCCAACAACGCGAGGGGAGTGTGGATATCTATAGACATTACCATTTGGAACCATTAATTTTGTGACAATTAAGACTCACTCAATTTCATCTTCTTCAAAATATATACGTCATTAAAACTCGCATTACTATTTGTAGAAATAGGCTTCATTACCACCATAAATTTTGTGACAATTAAGAATCACTCAAAATCATCTTGTTCTTAATATATATCCCATTAAAAATCACATTACTATGTTTACAATAGGTTATGATGCACTTACATTTTAAATTATTGTCATGATTGCTCTCAATCAACGTGAATTTCCACCTTATATGACTATATTTTATCTAAATTTCTAACTCCAACTAAGCCTCACAAATAGTACATTTTCTCCACCTCATCTTAATTTATATTAGGAATACGAACAACCCTCATACCATCCCATGTTGATGTTATTAGTGGGTGTGTGAGGTTATGAAGATTAAACTTTTGTTTTGGGGATTCTAATGCATTGCATTATATGTGGTCTTAGTGGATCCAACCATAGGGAACTTTTAAGGAATCTTAAAGAAATGTTCTAATACGTTTTTTTAGTGGATCCAACCATAGAGAACTTTTAATGAATCTTAAAGAAATGTTATAAGGAATATATATGTGGCCTTAGTGGATTGAACCATGTTCAAATATTATGCACATGCTATTGAGTTAATTTTGGGTAGTTATCCACTCAATGTTAGACTTTATTGCTTTCTATATTCTCAAAAGTGTGGGACACCGTAAATGGATAAAGACATGTTATAAGTTGAAATCATGCGTCTCAACAAGAACATATTCTCTTCTCTAGTGATCTTAGTAAAAAATAAGGATAAGTCTCGAAGGATGGTCCTAGACTATAGGGAATTTAATAAATTGCGCTTAAAGATAAGTTTCTCATTCCTACCATTAATAAATTATTAATTTGTATTTGTAATCCCCTTGCTTGCTATTTTTCTGAATTGATTTTCCTTGGCGAACCCAACTTCTGATTTCAATGACTTTTATGTGTGGGTTTTATTGATTATTATGAAAATATTGTGTTTTTATCTTCTGTCCCTTATCCCTTTAGTCGTCATTCCGTGCCTGAGTATTCGGCCAGGAGCCGAATCAACAGTCGTCACTTCGGTTTTTAAATACCTATAGATTCAAATGCCTTGCTTTTTTGTGCATGGATGATGAGTGAAGGATAATAATTTGTCCTGCTATATATCCCTTACTTTTCTTTGATTTGATTGATTCATGGATGAATGTTTTGTCTTTTCACCTTCTTATGAGTGAGTACCTCTGCGACGTGATTGATTAAAAATTTGATTTCTCTCTGCATTTTTAATTGTTTGAAATTGGGTACATATCTGCATTTTTATTGATAAACTTTTCGTTGTGGATAGATATTGAGGAGAGATGTTGACACAAGATTCTCCAAACATTCCTCGCAAATTCTCTAGTTCTCCCAGGAAGGAAGAACAATAACTCATTCTTCAACTGAGACTTCGAGTGACCAACAACAATCTCATCAGAGGAGATTTTCAAACGAGTTTGTGAATAGATCAACTGCAGAATGTTCTCAAGAAAGTACTATGGATGCAACCTTCTTAGATAGGTTGCGTATTGATACTCCTACACCTGAGAATATAGGGAATGTCTAAGGACAAGAGAATATTTTTGGAAATTTTCTTTGATTTTGTTTATTTTTGTTGTATTTTTGTGTATTTAAATTTATGTAGAGTTAAATGTTGTAATTAGTTTCAAATGTGTGTGTAGACAATGTTTTTAGAGAAAGGGACGAAAATGAAAGAGAGAGTGGTTGTCACGAAGATTCAAATATCGGTGCAGAGGGTGAAAGTGGATTCAGGTGGCCACGTTATCAAGAAACAAAAGATTACACTCCTACATTCATCTATCCTTCGGATGTTGGTGATGAACTTCCCTAGGAAGATATTAATGAAGCAATGACACTTGAGTGATACTTAGGTTTTAAAAGGAGGTTGGAAAATGATTTGTTGGTCTTGGAACTCCCTCAGGAGAGTAAACAAAGATTACAAATTGTTTTTCATTCATTGGAAAACTTTATAGATGCATATCAAAAGATGGGGCCAACCACTGATAGTTTTGTCGATCTAATGAGGCGGAAAAATTCAAAGGTGATGAGCCCTGATAAATGGGAGATAGTAAAAAATATTGTTTCAAAAAAAGACGTCATTTCAATGTTCAATTTCAAAGAGAGGCCAAAGAGGAAGATGTTGAAGGTGCAATATTTTAAGTGCCCTGACATTGTAGGACATCTGTATAAAATATTTTTGGGGGCATATGAAAAATTATAGTGGAACGATGAGGTTCCACACTATTTTGCAAGAAATTTGTTTGCGTAGTTTTTCTTGCACATGCACCCTGATTATACTAGTCTATCATCCAAATATTATGGGACTAGTAAAGGACGAGCATATGATTACAAAGGGGAATATCGAAATGCAACATTGTCGAGGCCTCCACAACCTTTAGTACCTCGCCCAACAGGGGCATTTGCTTCACATTCAGAGTTGCATGCTATATCAGAGGTTGGAAAATAGGCCAAGAATGCAATCGGGGAAAAATTGGAATAGATGTTTTATGGTGTTGATGTTGGCATGAACCGTCAGTGAGCGAAAGCCAATTCATGGGCCATATTTGTTTATAAAACAGATGTGGAGTTAGATACGATGTCAACAGAAGATGTTTTGGAGTATGAAATTTTTTTCCTGGATGGTTGGAAGAAGGTCATTCAGAATGATGAACCGAATCGCAGATTGGTATGTGTTCTAGTTGTTAAATTTTTGAAGCATTTTAGGATAGTTTACTTCTAATTCTAGATTTAGATATCATTGTATCTATAGAAATAATCGAGTTGTTATTGTCATTAATTACAGTTTGGAGATATGTTAAATGAATCTCCAGTAAGTAGGGGACTTAATTCCACAAGTTTAAATTTGGATGGGATTAATCAGGTATGTGTTTTCTAATAGTTGTTCAATCTCCAATATTTTGAATAAGAGATCAACAACATTTATAATTTTGTATAAATGTGAACACATTGAATCCTAGATTTAGTTCTTAGTTGTGTTGTTCACAAATCCCTATTCCATATCCTACTACTTGGGCACGTTTGTCTCAATTATCATTGGGAGAGTTTGAAGAGGGTGAGAGTTCACAGGTATCATTTAGTGTGTTAAAATAATTAAAATCATTTAAATTTAATGTGTTATAATCATTTAAATTTATTTTTTTTAATTTTCAAATTTGAAACGTGTTATATAAGCTAATGTGAAGAAGAGAGTACCTAAGAGTGTGATTGGGAGAGAGATTGCGATTGAGAAGGAAGTAGGGGAAGAACTCAGATTTAGGAAAGATGTGTCCATTTAGGATGATTCATAAATGTATGTTTTCTACTTTTATCATTTTTTTTTCTCAAATTTTTAGTTTAGTCTTTCCTATTCAACGCTTTGATCAATTATTTTGAAATATATAGAAACACTAGATAAGTTTATCGTTGTCTTAAATGGTGTACATTCAAACTTATTTAAGGTTAGAACATGATGAAGACCTAATTTTGAACTTGAACATTGGATTATTTGAGAACATACTCTATCCCACATCAGAAAAGAGAAAGTTTCTAATTTTTCTTCGATTGCATTCCTTGCTTTCTTGTCCAAGAATGGCGTAGTATGGACATTTGTGTTTTCTACATATAACGAAGTGAATTCCTTCTTGCCTAGGTATTGTCAAACTCTTAACTAAATTGGTTACTAATCACAAAAACCAACATTCAAGTAGATTTACAAATAAGATCACACATATTGTATATGTGAGCTAGTTCACACATAATTTCAAAGAGCATTTAATTATATCTAATATGAATACATTCCATTTATATAGTTTTTTAATAATGACTTAATATACATGTGTAGATTTGTGTTTTCTTCATGTACATGCAAGATTATAAGAGAACATCTATTCCATTGTAGAAAGAGGAGATAATTATTTTCCAGAATAATGGTTTTTAAAATGGAGATTTGTGAACTTTTTTAGATATTAGTTTTTTGGAAGAATGGATTAATATGGAGATTTATGAGTCCTTTAATTTGAAAGGGCATCATGAAATTTGATTATATGACCACTACAGAGGAGGAGAGAAGTATCTTACTGCTGAGGAGATTAATATTTTATTGTTGTGTAAATACGATCAAATAACATCACCTGGGATGAGAATTTTTGAAGGATTTTAGACCTTATCTACAAGGAGAATTTCCCCTAAAGGATTTGGGACTATATCCACAATGAGATAAGTATTTCATTGGAAGAATGATTTAATATGAAGATTTGTAAACTTTCTTCATACACAGTTCTATATTTATTTTCAAATTATTATCTAACTCTAACTCACAATTGTTTTTACCAAGAACACAATTTTTCTCTTTAATTTTTTTTAAGATTTTAGATAAGATTTACAAATTGTTTAAATCATGTATGTTTAATGTGGAGAGTAACTATCTTAAATATGTTTAACTGTGGTTGGGTATGTTATTATTTCTTATTGTTTATTTAATATTTAGTTACAGTATATATACTAATATGTGTTATTTTTTTTTTTATTACTGTTTTTTATTGTTACAGATGTCTAAATTATATTTGGTGGAAAATATGCTTACAATATATTTTGTGGGAAAGAGTATGTTGGAGGATGAGACTTAACTCTTTTGGTATGTATGTCAATTTTGTTTTAATCACAATTTTTTAATTCTGTATTATTTCGCATGTTTGAATTGTAATTTTTTTATTTTTGAATTATGTTTTTCTTGCAGGTTTGAATTGCAGGAATGAAGTGATCTATTTTAAAGCGATCGCTTAGAGTCCAGAATTTTGGATAATGTCTTAGTTTTTGTTATCATCCTAAAATGGATGTGGAACCTATGTATTTTACAGTGTAACTATTCAGACTTTGATTATATATATATATATATATTCAAAATATAAATTTATTGTCTCATATTTGATTTCTCAAAGTTGATGGAAAAAAATGGGCAAAGTTGTTAGTAATGAACTAATGTTTTGTATATTCTTCTTTTTACAATGCATTAAATTAAGCATCAAACTCTTAAATACTTTTCTGCTATGATTTAATTTAAATGTTTCATTTTATGTTCATTGTGGAGTGTTAAAAATATGATTCTATTGACATATCATCAAATAATTTTAGCACAATAATTTTATATTAAAAGATTTATTTATTTTCTAGTTACTAATGAACAAATACTTTTCTGCTATGTATTAATTTAAATATTTCAGTTTATGTTCAATGTGGACTATTAAAAATATGATTCTACTGACATGTCATCAAATAATTTTGGCAGAATAATTTTAGCAGAATAATTTTATATTAAAAGATTTATTTTTTTCTAGTTATTAATGACCCTGTTGGTTACATAGATACACTTAACTAATAAAAAACCCAAAGGAAAAACTAAAGGAAATATAGGCATATGAGATCTGCTAAATAAATTGGTTACATAAATGCACTTAACTAATAAAAAAAACTAAAAGAAAGATAGGCGTATGAGATCTGCTAAATAAATGAAAATAAAAAAATTAAAGTGTGAAATAATACAAGAATGTGTTATTATTTATCTATTTAAGAATATGCAAATCCAATAATACAAGAATGTGTTGTTGTTTATATATTTAAGAATATGCAAACCCAATAGATGGACAAGAAAAAAGTGAATTGTCAAACATACAAGATTGTATCATTGCATATTTATTTAAGAATACATGATAGTAGACAACATGTTAAACCATGCAAAATCTATTTGAGAATATATGGTAGTAGAAAACACTTTAAACCATGCAAAGCCTATGCTGGTATGAACTGCACTAAAAGGAAGAAATTTTCATGATCTACCAATTTTCTTTCAGAAAACTTGTGTTTGATTTTGGAAGAAGGTAACCAATGTGGAATTCAAAAGAGGAGGTATGCATTCAAGCATTGTGTTTTAGACATGCCAAGGAACAACACATACCCCTTGTACAAATCAGATAACATCTATGAAATATAACTTGTATGAAAAATAATTACATTAAGAAAACGATTTGCAGGCTATGGTTTAGTACTATTCACATAAACCCACATTTTTGTAAGAGTCTTCACTTGACTTTAGACAATGTTGTATTAATTTCCTTAAATTTGTTAGAGAAGATCTATTAACTACAATTTATGCAATTTAATTCTAATGATTAACACTTCTAAATAAGTTTACATGAAAATCAACTTAATTATTAAAATGGAGATTCTAAATAATTTCAAATTTTAAATGAAAATCAACTTAATAATTAGAATGAAGATATTGATATATATATGATATTATTATTAAAGTGTTATTACAACAAGTGGAAGAGATGTTTAAATTGTTTTTAGTTGTTAGAATATTAATTTAAAAAATGAAAAAAAAAATTACCACTTAAAGAAGTTAATGCTCTCAAATCTAGGATAGAAGAGATGTTCAACTCTTCATTGATTGCTGCAATAGTAATATAAATAAAATTCTCAAGATAGAAGATATATCCAAATTAATTATAGGTAATATTTATACAATAAAATTTTGAGATAGAAGAGATGTTCAACTCTTTTTTGGTTTGTGTGATAATGATAAAATAAAATGCTCAAAATGATATGACAATAAAATAAAACCTTAAAATAGAAGAGATGATCAACTCTTCTTTAATTTTATCATGTAGTCATTAAAAAAATCCTCAAAGTTAGAACAGATATTCACCTCAAAGTTCATATATCCTTAATAAAATAAAATCTCAAAATGAAAGAGATGTTTTTAACTTTTCTTTAATTTTGAGAACAATAATTAAAAAAAATATTCAAAATAAAAGAGATGTTCAATTCAAATTTAATTTATATAATGCTCGTAAAATAAAATAAAAATCAGAATGAGTTAAAATTTGAAACGGGATATTATTACAATAGAAAATATAAAATATGTTTAACTTTTTTTTAAAATTAATGCAATATTATTAAAATAAAATGGAAAAAAATTCTATTAAAAAAAGTAAGTGTTCAATGGAAATGGTGTTTAACAATTTTTTAGTTTAAAATAAAATGTTCACAATACAAAAGGTATACAACTCAATTTTGATTGGTGTAATGCTCATAAAATAATTTTGATTGGTGTAATGGTTGAAAAACACAGATAAAATATGGTTGAACCATATTTTTGTTCGACAACACATGTATTGCAACAGAGGACGAACACCTTCAGTAACCACTCACATAACCAGATCAAAGATCAACACACCGATGTTTTCACGTAGACCCATTTGCATCTAGCAAGTTTTCTTTATTTTGGAAGAGGTACAAGATCCCAAGTATCATTTTCCACTAAAGACTGATACTCTTCATTCATTGTTGTATCCCAATCTGGATGACCTAAAGCTTCTGCAAATGTCTCTGGATCATGAGTTTCTGAAACTTGAGCCAAAAGAGAAGAGGCTTGCTGGAACTATGAACGTGTTCGACGCTGATCTGAAGGATCACCGACAAGATCACCAACTGCTTCTCGTGTTGAACGGACCCATCTAGGAAGCGGTGGAGTTGGTGTTTGTTCAAGTTCAAAGGACTCATCTGGAGGAGGGTGAGAAGGCGGAGGTGGATTTTCATCCTCATTGTCATCATCTGAAGAAGAAACCAAATCATAAGAAGGCACAAACGTCGAAGATGGCTCGCAGGACGAAGAAGGCACAACCGTCGAATTAGGATCGCAGGCCAAAGAAGGCACAAATGTCGAATTAGGCTCGCAGGCCAAGAGATTTTGATCAAATTTAACATCTCTTCTAATAATAATTTTATTACAATGTGATTGAAGAAGTATTTAACCTTTGACATCTTCAGAATAACTAAAAAATATACACTTCTCACTTTTAGGCTGCAATGTTTTCCTTTTCTCATCAGGAATGTGAGCCCATGCTATACTGCCAAATACACGGAAGTGACTTACATATGGTTTAATTTTAGTCAAAGCTTCTTCTGGTGTTGTACTTTTAAGAGCCTTTGTGGGAGTGTGATTTACTATGTAATTTGCACAGTTGATGGCTTCTGCCCAATACTTTAGACTTAATCCCTTAGGTTTGATCATACAATTATCCATTTCTTTTAATGTGCAGTTCTTTCTCTCAGCAACACCATTTTGTTGTGGTGTAAATGGAAGAGTTTGTTGCATTTGGATTCCCTATGTAGTGTAGTAACTTGTAAAATTATTGTTCACATATTCGCCTCCATTATCTGTTCTTAACCTTTCAATTTGATGTCGAGATTGATTTTCTACAGGGGCCTTGTAGGCCAAAAACTTGTCAAAAACTTCGCTCTTAAGTTTTAAGAAGTAAACCCAAGTACATCTGGAAAATTCATCAATGAAATTTAAGAAATACTTGCACCCAGAAAAAAAAGGAGAAGAAAGTGGACCACATAAATCACTTTGAACAAGTTGCAAAGGACCCGAGGCATGCCAAGAGGAACATTTGTCAAAACTGTCCCGATGATATTTGTCGAGAACACAACCGACACAAACACCAACTCTGCATGAAACAAGAGGAAGACCAGTTACCATCTGTTGATTACATAGTTGTTTCCATGAGAGATAGTTTAGGTGACCAAACCGTTCATGCCAAAGTTTGTTCAAGTCATCGCTATGAGCAACAAAAACTGATGAAAAATATGATGAACCAAAGTTGTCAAATTTGTACAACCTGGTAATATCATCAACAATTCTAGTTGCAAGAACATTCTTAGGATCTTTTAGATCCTTGATTACAACTTGGTGAGGTGAAAACTCTACAGTTTTACCTTCACCTGAATGAGTGATTTGATATACTGATAGAAGGTTACAAGAAAGACTTGGAACACATAATACATCATTGAAATGACCATTTTCTACTTGAATTGTTCCATATCCTTCAACACTAAGAGATCTATCATCACCAACAAATATGTGTTTGGTGCTACATTCATTTAGAGTAGAAAATATGGATCTATCCTTAGCCATATGATAGGATTCTCCAGAATCAATAAGCTACTCATCAGAAGTAGAAGTAGAAGTAGACCTTGTAATGAAGGAGAAACCAAAATCAGAAAGTGCATGTCCATGAGAAGAAGAAGAAGAAGAAGAATCAATACTGATGTTGTGCTTCTTCAATACTACTTATAAAGCGGCCATCTTCTTGAAACATTTGGACTCATCATGGCCATCTTTATCACAAAAGTTGCAATGCCTGTTAGTATTCTTATTTTTATATTTTTCTCATTTGTCTCCATTATGAGCAAAAGTTGTCTGAGTGGGTTTGGGACCCTCATATTGCTTGTTGTTGTGGTGAGGATGTTTTTTCTCAAGATTACTGGGTTTATCCTTTTGATGGACAACTAAGGATTTGTTGGAGGTACCTACAGTGATGATCACTCCAAGTTGTACTAGCTTATCTTGCTCTCTAATCAAAGAATCACAAAAGTTCTCAAGAATGAGTTTTTGATAAGCTTTCTGTACAACTTCTTGTATGACATAAAAGGTAGATACAAACAAAGAATATGCACTACCTAGCTTAGAAAGAATAAGATAGATGCAACGATCTTCGTCTATCTTTATTTCACATTCTTCACATAAAGTTCTGAGTGTTTTAAACTTAGATAGATAGTATTCAATGAAAGAAAAATCACTTGGACTCAAATTTAGTACTTGATTTTCTAACTGTTGTGCTCAAATAATATTGTGTTTACCAAACAAAGATTCAATATTTTCCCAAGCTTCTTTGGGTTTATCAATTGATTGAAGGTGGAGCCTTAAATCAAGACACATGGACATTCTGATTAATCCACGTGCTTCGTCATTCCTATTATCCCATTTGGATTTCTTATCAACATCAGTGGGTGTTGTTTCCTTTCCCAAGGTAATCCGGTACAAGCCTTTACTTCTTAATAAATCCTCCATATGGGATTTCCATTGTAAGTAGTTGGTGCTAGTAAGTAAGAGATTACTTGTAGAAGCCATATTAAATATGAAAATAATACTAATTTAAAAATTGAAACTGATGATCTGAATGGAAAGAGATCGAAGAGTTATGCGGTTTAAAAAAAATGGCATTGAAGACAGACTTCGGATGTGAGAGTTATGCCATTTTTTGAAAAGGCATAAATGGTAATCAAGGGACCATGTGGTAGTGTAACTTGCTTTATGAAGCGACCCACTTTTATAAAGAGAAGTGGGGCTCACTTTTACAAAGAAAAGATTCATGCAAAATAAATAACTATAAAATAAAATATTAAAGCTGCTTATAGTGATTCACTTTTATACTTGAAGTGAAATACACTTTACAATTTTAGCATAACTTTTTCAAAAAAGGTAACAAAAGAGAGACTTGAACTCAAGAAATCTTACTTAATAAGGCAAATTTTAACCCAATGGTATAGAAAAACATATTGTAATGTTCAGAAGGAGGATTGTTGTTGTTGTTGTTGTTGAAGACGACCTTGGAGAGTGTGCTAAAAAAAAACTCTTTTCACACAAGAAAACAATTTCACTTCTCAATGACAATAAGGGTTAGATATCGGTTAGCTTACCTAGAAGATGCAACTTGTTGTTGTTGAAGACGGTCTTTGAGAGCGTGCTAAAAAAAAACTCTTTTCACTCAAGAAATTTTTTTTGCTTCTCGATGACAACAAGGGTTAGATCTCGGTTAGCTTACCCGGAAGATGCACCTTTTCGTATTTGTTTATGGTTTTCCAAGATCACACAGGGCACGAGGAAAAGAGAATACGCAGATATAAAAGATTAGCAACCCATAAATAAAAAATACAAAACCAAAATAAAACCAAAATACTTCTCTGCAAAAAATTTAAAAAATGTGTATTCAAACTTTATACCTTTGAATCTGATTGTAATGGTCGTATCTTGGGCAAACGAAAAACTTTTCAAGTGAAAAGAAAAGTTTTCCTGAATGAAACGAGTGCTCTGAATGCAATGGAACAATCCTCTCAACCTAGAAATGTACATAAATGACAAAAAATGGAGATGGGACAACTCGGCTTCACGATCTCGATCTACAACAAGAGCGGGTATTCAAACAGGTTATGATACCATGTTCGACAACACATGTATTCCAACAAAGGACGAACACCTTCAGTAACCACTCACATAACAAAATCAAAGATCAAAACACTAATATTTTCACGTGGTAAAACCCCTACGGGGAAACATCCATGACCCCATCCAACGCGACCACTTGGAGCAGTTTATTAATGCAAAGAAAAAGATTACAGAGAGATTTTACAAGCGATTTTCTCATAATCGATCATCAACAAATGAACCCCCATGCTCTTTAAATATAAATCATGGACCAATCGGGTGTTAATCCATGGATCAATGGTCATTAATATCGATGAGAGTATGAACCGTCAGATCACTCTATGTTGGGAACATATCGTGACCGTCAGATTTCCTAACTACAAATGCATACTAAAGAAACACACTAGAAAACACACTTTTACCTAACGACACAATAGACCAAGTAGATCTTAACTAACTCCTAAGTGTCTAAATATCCTAACAATTTTATCTGTGTTTTTTAAGAATGATCTGAAGTTTTTTATACATACCCTTTTTATACATATCCTATTTGGAAATATGGTTGAAAATAGTCAAAACAAGTAATCAAATTTTGGAATGTAATTTCAATGAAAATAAAAAGTTCTGGAATTTACATGTGTCACTTGTTTAAAAACAACGTAATGGTATTCCATCTTCAATTATTCGTTCATGATCGACTTTGGACATTTTCCATTTTCTAACTTTTATTTATTTTTATTGAACTTCTATTCACTTTATGCACATTGCACATACCAAATGACTATATTGAAAACTTGTGACATATGAATGGTAGTATTGAAAGAGAACATGAGTATTGGTTTGATGGGTTTCTTGAAAAAAACATCATTTCAATACAATGGATCATCTTTCATGTATAAAACCGTTATCATCAAAATATTCTAATAGCTTCATGTTTTGTTCTATGCATCAAATCAAAAACCATTTCACGTTTTCAGTGTTGTCTATAGGTGCAACCATGGAAAAAACATCTCCTACAAATAATTTTATATATTGGACAACAAATAGTTCGTGTTAGATTATCACACAAGTACATCTACAAGTTATTTGAAAAATATTAAACATAAAAATTACCTTTTCTAACAAGATCAGAAACTCTATCGCCATCAACTGACACTATAGTTTCATTTGATTTCATCTCCTCTGAGCTTGAAAGTGGCATTTTCCCTTTTACATTAAGTTCGATATGTCTCCAAAATTAAACATATCCTACATTTTCGTTTTCACGAATATCTATGGATTTTGTGTCCTCTATGCAAACTGAACAAAAACAAGACTCATTTCTTCTATCAAATGCAAACACATTTTGAAAACGTTTTGTTTTAACTGAATGTAGTTTTCGTGTCCCAGGTATTGTACTGGCGTCATATGAGGTTGATCTATTTACATCTTATATTCCAACATACCAAAAAAACCTACACAAGACAAGAACTTGTTAACTTGAAATCTCTCAAGAAAATGATTGAAGTTTGAATATAAATTTGAACACGTTCAAATAAAAATATCATGTTTACATTTGTAACATTTATATATAGACACACCTGTGCACATCCCTTGACGGATTATATTTATGGCTTAACACCATTTTTCACCATTCAACAACTTATTCAGCGGATTCAAATCGATCGGCATGAGGGTTCATATAATACCTTCGAAGTGATCGTGTTACACATGCCCATACACCGTCGTGCTGTCCTTTTCCATGACCAGTCTTAAAAAAATTCCAACAATGTGTAATGTTTATTTTTTTATGAAGATGACATAACCAATAGAATGATTGTACCAAACCTCCTCATTACGACGACAAACCTCTTATAACAGGTGCAATTTTTTTTCTTTTTTTTTTCTTTTTGTGTGTGCACATGTGTACCAGGGTAATCAAGACATTTATACTCTGCGTCGCAACACAACGAAGAACATGACGCATGCTACTACGAAAAAAACATAACGATCTAAGACGCACATCAATCATCTGCAAGCAATGAACGACAATCAACTGACAATAAATAAGACTGACTACCCACCCATCCTACCCTGCAATGGTTAGGACCTCCAAGACACATAAGCAATGATCAAGCCCAGGTTCCCATTGATTTTAACCATTTAAGGTCTCAGGGCTGGCGACTGTTCTGAGGAACATGGAGGTGTCTACGTCCCGCCCGACACAATCCAGACCAAAACTAAATATGCTAAATCAACAAACATCAATGACGATCGCTACGCGATAAAGTTGTATGAATCAACACACATCACATGAATTCCACGGTGCAAGAGAATTTGATTACTAAATCCATCATGAAATGACATAAGTGTGTGCGCAATGAAATCAACTTTATTTTAATTCAAGAAGCAAGGTAGTCATCTACTTTACTTCAAGGCGCGGAATTAATCATTCATTAATTCAACTGTAGCTACATACCATGATGCACAATAAGTATCAACTAAATCATGGAGCAAGGAAATCAATTACATAAGTCTCACCCCCTACAAATTCAGGGTGCATACATTCTATTATAACCATACAATTCGCTCATTCTTCAGCCTCTCTTAAAGGCGCGAGAGTAACTCGCTTGTTTTAAGAATGCTAAGAGAATAAACACCTAGTCAACCTGCTTCTCCTTCATTCATGATGTGGTACAATTATCAATAATTCAAGGCGTAATCGAATTGAGAGCTACCTAACCGTGACTCCATCAATTCCCCATTTTATTTCATTTTGATGATATTCTTAAAATGGTGCACAATTTGATCTGAGACAGAAGTTAAGGTAGATAAACATATAAATCTAGACCCGTTTCTAAACATACAGAGTCCTTCTTTGATTTATTTTATTTAGTTTTGTCTTGGCATAAGTCTCAATTGTAAATTCGTAGAGGTGTTGTAGTTATACAAAGATGATCACCTTTATTTATAATTGTATGCCGTGAAACCATAAATTTTATATAAAAAGTGAACAATTGTATAACAATAAAATTATTCAATTTGTAAAACAATAATTTTTATTTTTAAATTTAAATAAAATTATTCAAATTGTAAAACAATAGAATTTATAAAAACAGATAATACGATTTCAACTAAAGCGAAACCTTTTAAATGATTTATAACTGTTACCCAAATTAACTGTATAGTATTATTATAATCACAAGGGCGAGTATGCTAGCTAACTAAAGAAACTAGCTAACTCTGACATATGGGCCATAACGTTCGCTTCCTTACAGAAAGTAAAAAGACTCGTTGAAGGAACTATTTAGGAAACATCTATTTTGGAAAAAAAAGGGGTTTAGGTGCCTCCAGTTATACGCTACCCAACCTATGTAAACACCATTATCGTTGTATGAAACTGGCATGTAAGGTTGAGTGTGGGACCAGCGTGTCTTAGCTAACTCTATAAATAGAAATACAACTCAATACTAAAATTTGCTAAAAACATACCTATTAAAATGGACTTGTTAGGGTACTAAATTATAATAAATTTAACAAATCTTAACAAATGAATCAACCAATGAAGGAAATGAATTTTACTAAACTCATAACTCTGCAACGAGTTTGGATATTATGCAGTTCGTTCGATAGTAATAGGTGGACGCGATACAACCAAGCATGAAAAAGATGTTGCGCATATAATTGGGAGACCTTTCAACTCAACAGAATAAGCCTAAAGCTCCTAGTCAACATGGACACTAGTAGGTGGAGTACTGCTATATCGATACCGACAACCAATAATACCATAAAAAGAGAAACAAATGAAAATTTTACTCGTGGAAAAAAAGTGTCTGGGATTGGCGAACACAGGAATTTGATACAGCCTAATGACGGAGGTGATAATAAAGAGAAAACGATG
Organism: Picea engelmannii; assembly: GCA_009831015.1. NCBI lineage: Eukaryota > Viridiplantae > Streptophyta > Pinopsida > Pinales > Pinaceae > Picea > Picea engelmannii. Next base: position 1,275,381 of record ML779845.1, on the reverse strand, counting down.
TGGAATGTTACTGTAATCGATTAAAAAGGTTTGGTTGTCAAAAAGGTTTAAGGAATTCACAACAATGATAAAAACGCCATCCACAGATAAATATAGAACAAATCAGGCCATCCACAGGAATACGGTAGTGATAAAAACGCAGAGTGAATGCCAACCCAACGCAGAAAATGGATGAGCTGTTAAAACGGAGCTATATGGAGGGATGAAGGGCAGATTCACTTGCCATTAACAAAAGGTGAGCACACAGGATGCAACCACCCTTAATCCATGATTGCTCAGGGTCAATCTCCGTCAGAGATGAAGGCATCGATTTTAACTCCCATTACCCAAGAGCAAGTAGAAACGAAATTTGCCAAAATCAAATTTCAGTAACAAAATTTACCCAAGAAAAAATTCCAGAAACAATTTCACAGTAACTAATTACAAAAATGAAAATTCCAGGAAAGATTTTTCTTTAGTAACAAATTTACAAAAAGAGTGTGCTAGAAACAAGTTTTTCGGTGTGACGTTACATAGCGAGTTTAACCGTTTAGGGGATGGAGACGCAATGATAAATACACAGAAATTTCGCCAGAGAAATGAGGAAGGTGCAAGGCTAGAGTTTACTCAAAAATTTACATAGTAAAATTTTTATAGCAATGATAAATACACAAAAATTTCGCCGGAGTAAGTAAATAGAGAAAAACCATTCAATCTGATGCAACCTTCCCCACTCCTTGGAGAACGATCGCTCTCACCAGGACCTTCTCTGACTTTGGCCCGAAGAGCGTGAATGCTCCTCTAATTCCCTCTCGGGAATCCTTTACCCACAACACTCCTTACTGATCTCCCTTATCCAATCGGTAAATCGGAATTCGCTACTTCGCGAATTCTGTAGTCACACCCCTTATGCCTTGTGATTCCCCGAATCCCGACGTGGGTCAATCGCTGACTTTCTTCCCCTTTCTATCGGAGTTCTCTCTCTATCGGAGGATTTCTACTCGCAATGTCAACAAGTCTAAACTCCAATCTTTGAATCCCGATGTACCGATTTTCTGAGACACGTGTGGACTTAACTTCTCCACCTTTTATCCTTCTATCAGAAATTTGGAACTCGCGGGATCGCGAGTCCTGATGTCAATGGACTCGGGACTTACCTTTTCCCGATCCCCGATACGATGTCACCTGTACTCCACCATCACCTGGGGTCCCACACTACCACGTCACTATCGGGATATCGCGGATCGGGAATCCAACATACAAGCGTTCTCTGATGTCGAGAACCCCGATTTTCTGATCCCCGACTCCTCGGGATCTCCTGACACACGTCCTACAAAATCGACTGTTCAGAGTCTTTCAGAGTATCGCTCCTCGTAATATTGCCACTCCCGTTCCAACAATTTGATGCTTCAACTCGCGATATGCCGATATGCGATGGCACGTGCAAATCTGATGGTCCCTATGAACCCAGATCGACGACTCTATTTCCTCCTGAGCTCCGAACCTTTATCACCCTATGCACAAACCCGCATCTTTCCCTGCAAGCTTTCCAAGCACGACTTGTCTATGTCATTCCTTGACAGACTCAAATACCTATCCCTCCAGAGCTTCCTTATGACTCCTGGGTCCTTCGAAAGAATTCTTTGCACTCACTCATTGCGGGAATCTTCGACAACATCCAAATGTTGAAGCTTTGACTCTGCGCACCCTTGCCGCAGCAATCTCAATTCCTTTTACTCAGAATCGCAACCCTGATTCTTCATCTAGCCTGCGCATGCCTTGCACGGCTCCGGTGCCAAATAAGCACTTCTGAGATGAATGGAGACAAAATCTTACTCTAATTGAACCCTACAGTCACGCACTCCATGCGAACAAATTCAACTACACTCCTTGCAGGAATTCTCTGGCTCACATAGAGAAACAATTGAAACTCATTCACTCATCCTCTCAGATTTCAAATCAACCCTGAAATCACATACACAACATATAAAAGCAAATGCATGACAGGAAGCAATTACTCATGATCATAACATCAACACACAGAGAAATAACACATAACCATGGAATTGAATCAAGCTTTCTTCTATTAATTCAATCTCTGTACATGGGTGTTCTTCCTACAATTCTCTGCTCTTCTATTCTCTTCTTGCTCCTGAATGAATAATCCAGAGTCATAATACAATGTACAAAGGAGGGTGTCTATATTTCGTTCTCCCTCTCGAATTCTAAAGCTATCAAATCTAAAATTAAAATCTACCTACCAGCATTAACTAAAATAAATGTCGTCTATCTACCTAAGGACAAGAGATTATCCGCTCAAGTTCCATTACAATACAAGTGTTCCATCTCTTAAATGAACCATTTAAGATCACGCGGCAATTCAAAGTATTTCAAAATGTGTGTTGGCTTATCCAGCTGTCTTCTGCTCTATGTTGGCTCGCTTGATTGGTGATGCTCCTGCATCACACTCCTCGGCTCGAAAATTTTCATGGGATCCTGTCCATGAGCTCCTGCACGGTCTGTCCATGATTTTGGATAACTACTTCAGTCTCCCAGCTGGCATCCTCCACTGGGTGATTCTTCCATTTGACCAGGTACTCCAAATATTGCTTTCGCCTAGTCTTTCTGCCGACTCGCTTGTCCAGTATGCATTCCATCTGCGGATTTTCTGTAAATGGTAATTGTTTCATCCAATGGATCACTGGTTCCTCAGTTCCAGCCTCTGCTTCTCCAGCCTTGTATGGGTATAAATCCAAAACATTAAATATCAGAGATATCTCGATGCCATCCGGCAACTGAATCTCATAAGCGTTCTCGCCACATTTCTTCAGGACTTTGCAAGGTCCAATTTTCTTCATTTTCAGCTTGTTATATGTTCCCCTTGGGAACCTTTCTCTCCTCATATGTGCCAGAACCAGATCGCCAACTTCGAATTGAAGTTGTCTCCGATGCTGATCTGCTCTGCACTTATACTCCTTATTTGAGTCAATCAGTCCCTGCTTCACCTTACTGTGAAGTTCCTGCATCGCTTCAACGAACTCTTCTGCACTAGCGCTGCTAGTCGCAGTCTGTTCTGACTCCCTGAGTTCAGAAACTCCCCTCAGTTGTGTTCCATACACAATCTGAAATGGAATCATTCCGGTACTTCGATTCACCGAATCGTTGTACGCGAATTCTGCCTGTGGCAATATGTTGTCCCAGCTGTTGTGGTGCTCTGTCACCAAGCTTCTCAGCAAATCTCCCAGACTCCTGTTTACAACTTATGTATGTCCGTCTGTCTGCGGATGATAAGAAGAACTAAATTCCAAATTAGTTCCTAGCTTCTTCCATAGCATCCTCCAAAAATGCCCTATGAATTTGGTATCCCTGTCCGACACTATACTTCTTGGCAATCCATGGAGTCGCACAATCTCTTTGAAAAACAAGTTCGCGATGTGAGTCGCATCGCTGGTCTTCTGGCATGGGATGAAATGTGCCATCTTTGAAAACCTGTCCACCACCACAAAGATGGAATCAAATCTCCTTTGCGTCCTCGGCAAACCCAATACGAAATCCATGCTTATTGCCTCCCATGGTCTCTCTGGTATGGGCAATGGTTGATATAACCCTGCATTTTGCTTTCTCCCCTTCGAATGCTGGCAAATTATGCACCTGTCAACAAATCGTTTAACCTCTGCTCGCATGCCTAGCCAAAAATACGATTCGCTCAGCTTCGCAAAGGTCTTGTATTGGCCAAAATGTCCTGCCAAGCCTCAACTGTGCTTCTCTTTTAACAAGTTCTCCTTCATGGAGCAATCTGGAATGCACAGTTGATTACCTCTGAACAAAAATCCCTCCTGGATCATGTAATCTATCCAAGGACTCCTGTCTCTGAGAGCTGGATTCTCAGTTGCTTCATATGCTTCTGCAAAATCTGCATCTCCTGTGTACATGTCCTTCACATTTTCAAAACCCAATGTTTCGACTCGGAACTCCTGCAGCAGCAAACATTTCCTACTCAAAGCATCAGCCACTTTGTTAGCAGTTACTGAAATGTGTTTGATCACAAATGTAAAGTTTTGCATGTACTCTACCCATTTAACATGTTTCTGATTCAACTTCTCTTGTTGACTCACAAACTGCAATGCATGATTATCGTTGTATAATACAAATTCTTTTGGGATTAAGTAATGCCTCCACTTCTGCAATGCCTGTATGATAGCATAAAATTCTTTGTCATATGTGGAGTATTTCAGCTTCGCTTCATCCAGCTTCTCACTGAAATATGCAACTGGCCTGTCTTCCTGACTCAAGACCGCTCCTATGGAATATCCGCTTGCATCACATTTCACTTGAAATGTCTTCTTGAAGTCCGGCAACACTAGCATTGGTTGCTCTGTAATATTTCACTTCAACAGATTGAATCTTTTCTCAGCCTCCGTTGTCCAATGAAAAGTCTTATGCTACTTCTTTACTGTGTCCATCATTGCTTCGCTAATTCCACTGAAATTCCTGATGAATTTTCGGTAGAAACTAGCCAAACCATGGAAACTCCTCACCTCGAAAACATTTCTTCGTGATGGCCAATTCTTGATCACTTCCACCTTACTTGGGTCCATTTTCAACTCATTCGCCGAAATCACAAAACCCAAATAAATGAGCTCTGTTTCCATAAATGAGGATTTATTCATATTGATCAACATCTTCTCCTGTTGTAGCTTCCTCATTACAATGGCCAAATGCCTCAAATGTTCAGCCCTGGTCTTACTGAAAATCAGTATATCGTTCAGATATACGATGACAAATTTTCCGATGAATTCCTTCAGAACTTCATTCATCAGCCTCATGAATGTGCTAGGCACGTTTGTCAAACCAAACAGCATGACCAACCATTCGTACAAACCCTCGTTTGTCTTGAATGATGTCTTCCATTCATCACCTTCCCTCATGTGAATCTGATGATATCCGCTCTTCAGATCAATCTTTGAAAAATAATTTTCCCCGCTCAGGTAATCCATCAGATCATCCATTCTTGGCAGTGGAAATCTGTACCTGATGGTGATTTTGTTGATTTCTCTGGAGTCTGTACACATCCTCCAACCTCCATCCTTCTTCGGACTAAGCACTATTGGAACAGCGCATGGACTTAGACTCTCTCTGACCAGTCCTTTATCCAACAAATCTTGTACCTGCCTTTTGACCTCCTCATTTTCTGGCGGCGTCAATCTGTACGCGACCTTGTTCGGCAAACTGGCTCCTAGTATGAGGTCTATGTGGTGACTCACACTCCTCATCAGTGGCAACGAATGAGGTAATTCGTCCACGATGATGTCAGCGAAATCTTTTAGTAGTTCCTGAATCTCATCTGGTAAATCGTCCACTCTTGTGCTAGTTAGGATGGTTCTCGGTTTCCTGACCACAAAGAATTGTGGATCTTCTTTCTTCTCCATCTCCGTGAGAAGTTACTTCCCACTCATGAGAAGTATGGTATTGCTTACTTCTGGTTTCACCTCCTTATCCTTTATCGGAAGCAATCTTTGTGTACTCCCATCCTTCTCCAGGGTATATGTGTTCATCCTCCCTTCATGAACCACATTTCTGTCATATTGCCATGGTCTACCCAGCAACAAATGACATACATCCATGGGAATAATATCACACAGAATTTTATCATTATATCCGCCTATTTTGAATTCAACTAAACACTGTTTAGTGACACTCACCTGATGTCCCTTCTGTAGCCATGAAACTTTGTATGGACTCTGGTGATCAGTTGTTTCCAGCTCCAGTTTCTCCACCATCTCGGTTGAGACGAGATTATCGGTGCTTCCGCTGTCCACGATGACCTTACATTTCCAGCCCTTGGTCTTGCAAGCTGTCTTGAATAGTCGGCTTCTCTGAGCTGTGTCCTCCATATCCTTCTTGGGTGTCAAAAGGACTTTATGCATCCCAAGCGATCTTCCGCTTTCTGCATCTTCATTCTCAGCATCACGCTTCTGCGCTTCAGTGATGTGAGCTTCTCCGCTATCCTTCTTCTTCTCTGGACACTCGAACGACTTGTGCCCATTCTTCCCACATGTGAAACATGTGATAACTCCTCCTCTTCCTCTACCTCGACCTCTAGTACGAGGAAGAGTGTTTGCGTCAACATAATCTCCACGCGGATCATTCTATTGTCCTCTATGTTCAACATATGGATGCCCTCGCTGTGAGGTTCCACCTCTCTCAACCTTACCCTAAGGTTTCTTCCATTCCTCCTTGGGCTTCTGATATTTCTCCTGGGCAACTGTGTTGCCTCTGGGATGACTTCTGCCTCACCCTCGCTGTCCTTGCTTTCGGCTTAGCTTTTCTTAAGCTTTCAGATCCATGTGGTATGCATCCTCAACTGTTCTGATGGTTACCATGCTCAATTCATACTGAATGTCGTATCTCATACCATTCAGGTATCTCGCCACCCTCTCATCATCGCTCTCCCAATGACCTGCTCTAATATTGAGCTTATAAAACTCTTCGGTGTATTCCTTCACCGTCATCAACTTCTGTCTCAGGTTCTGCATTCGCCTGAACAGAGTAATTTGATAATCCCTTGGGATGAATTTTGCCTTCATCTTAGCAATCATTCGGTCCCAGCTTTTAATTTTCTGTTTCCCCTTGGAACGCCTATCTTCCTGTAGCTCGTCCCACCATAATGCTGCATGTCCCTTCAATCGCGTGACAACATGCCTTACCTTCTTGTCCTCTTCGATCTCCTCATAATCGAAGTAGGTGTCAAGAGGTCGGATCCAGTCCAATAGCTCTTCTGCGTCTAGACTTCCTTCATAGACTGGAATGTCCATCTTCGTCTTGGAACTCATCCTGGAAATGGATTTGATCAACCGCTCGGTTGATGCATCCTCTGCTGTGACTTCTTCTGCATGTCTAGCTTCCTCTTCAACTTCGGAATCGCTAAGATCCCCTGCGCCAACTCTGCATCTTTGAGTTGTCTCCATCTCCTCGAGTCTTGCTTGGAGATCTCGCATTTTCCTTTCCATCTCTGGATTTCTTGCCGGCCTACCTCTTCTCCGCACCTCCCTGTCCTCTGGGTCAGGTGACTACCTCTCTCTCCTGGGCGGCATGGTGAATTCTCTCTCTCTGCTATAGAAAACGAAGAGTTTCCAGATATGATACCACTCTAATGCAACCTTCCCCACTCCTTGGAGAACGATCGCTCTCACCAGGACCTTCTCTGACTTTGGCCTGAAGAGTGTGAATGCTCCTCTAATTCCCTCTCGGGAATCCTTTACCCATAGCACTCCTTACTGATCTCCCTTATCCAATCGGGAAATCGGAATTCACTACTTCGCGAATTCTGTAGTCACACCCCTTATGCCTTGCGATTCCCCGAATCCCGACGTGGGTCAATCGCTGAATTTCTTCCCCTTTCTATCGGAGTTCTCTCTCTATCGGAGGATCGCTACTCGTGATGTCAACAAGTTGAAACTCCAATATCTGAATCCCGATGTGCTGATTTTCTGAGACACGTGTGGACTTAACTTCTCCACCTTTTATCCTTCTATCAGAATTTTAGAACTCGCGGGATCGTGAGTCCTGATGTCAATGGACTCGGGACTTACCTTTTCCCGATCCCCGATACGATGTCACCTGTACTCCACCAGCACTTGGGGTCCCACACTGCCATGACACTATCGGGATATCGCAGATCGCGAATCCAACATACAAGCATTCTCTGATGTTGAGAACCCCGACTCCTCGGGATCTCGTGACACACGTCCTACGAAATCGACAGTTTAGAGTCTTTCGAAGTATCTCTCCTCGCAATATTGCCACTCCCATTCCAACAATTTGATGCTTCAACTCGCGATATGTCGATATGAGATGGCACGTGCAGATCTGATGGTCCCTATGAACCCAGATCGATGGCTCTATTTCCTCCTGAGCTCCGAACCTTTATCACCCTATGCACAAACCCACATCTTTCCCTACAATCTTTCCAAGCACGACTTGTCTATGTCGTTCCTTGACAGACTCGAAGACCTATCCCTCCTGAGCTTCCTTATGACTCCTAGGTCCTTCGAAAGAATTCTTTGCACGCACTCCTTGCAGGAATCTTCGACAACATCCAAATGTTGAAGCTTTGACTCTGCGCACCCCTGCCGCAGCAATATCAATTCCTTTTACTCAGAATCTCAACCCTGAGTCTTCGTCTAGCCTGCGTACGCCTTGCATGGCTCCGGTGCCAAATCTGCACTTCTTAGATGAATGGAGACAAAAGCTTACTCTAATTGAACTCCGCAGTCACGCACTCCTGGCGGACAAATTCAACTGCACTCCTTGCAGGAATTCTCTGGCTCACATAGAGAAACAATTGAAACTCATTCACTCATCCTCTCAGATTTCAAATCAACCCTGAAATCACATACACATCATATAAAAGCAAATGCATGACAGGAAGCAATTACTCATGAGCATAACATCAACACACAGAGAAATAACACATAACCATGGTATTGAATCAAGCTTTCTTCTATTAATTCAATCTCTATACATGGGTGTTCTTCCTACCATTCTCTGCTTTGCTATTCTCTTCTTACTCCTGAATGAATAATCCAGAGTCATAATACAATGTACAAAGGAGGGTGTCTATATTTCGTTCTCCCTCTCGAATTCTAAAGCTATCAAATCTACAATTAAAATCTACCTACCAGCATTAACTAAAATAAATGTCGTCTATCTACCTAAGGACGAGAGCTTATCCACTCAAGGTCTATTACAATACAAGTGCACCGTCTCTTAAATGAACCATTTAAGATCATGTGGCAATTCAAAGTATTTCAAAATGTGTGTTGGCTTATCCAGCTGTCTTCTGCTCCATGCTGGCTCGCTTGATTGGTGATGCTCCTGCATCACAATCCAACGAGATCCAACACAGATTGAAGTTAAATATTCCTTCATCTAGATTACCCAATACACATGCATATCTAAATCATAAATCCTAATGCATTATACTCTACAAAATAAAAGAACATACCATTGCTTGATTGCCCACCTCGAATGACGTCCGCGTGCTCTATGCCGCTCCCGCTCATCGACCGTCAAGACCTCACCGGTACCTCCCAGCCAATTCTAGGGCTACTCTTCTTCCCCGTTAGCCCCCTGAGCCGCAAAGGGGCCACACACTATCCAGAAGTTACGTCTAGCCCCCAGCTCGCCTCGCAAGGCCGAGCTACCACTCCTCTCCGAGCTGGGAAATCCCAGCTCCCACAAGTAAATCAGTCAAGTCATTATTCCTGCAATGTAACATTACGCTAACAGTCGATCCCCTTCTTCCTTCTCCTCCCTCTCTTTTATATAGTTTTCGAACTTCCATTCTTTCCCTAAATCTCATTTAATCTAAGTTTTAATAAAAAATCCTAAAAATTCTCCTTCGTACAAGTGTCACCCATCCCCCACATTCCTCCAATAATTATTTTCTTTAATTTATTAATTGTCTTATTTCCGTCACCCATGTAGAGTTACTCCTAAAATTACTCCTAGGTGTCCCTAGATTCCCTTACAGGTTTTAAAGGCTTTCCCTATTATGAAGTTGCTAATTTAGTTCAATTTAGAAGGTTCTTAAATGCAGATTCTTTACTAAGATGACCTCCCACTTTTTACCATAAGTTCCCCTCTTTCCCTTTTTATTTGAGCTAGAAATGAAAGTTGTGCAATTTAACCTCTCTTTCCTTTTATTATAATTTAGTATCCTTTTAAACTATCAAAAGTTAAAATAATTAATTTCTTCTTTACATTTTATATCCACTGATTTTATTTAATTTTCTTACTCTCTTCATTTTACCCAAAAAAATTATGAAGACCAAAATTATTACTCAAGTGGCTTTTTTTATTTTAACTTTTTATTATTTTATTTTTATATAGATATTTTCTTAAGGGTAGACAAAATTTTACCCCTAGCGAAGTTTTAGACTTAGAACTTAGATTTTGAACTGGGAGACATTTAATTAGGGAAGTTGTTTAAAAATTTCTTAATGTGTTAATTGTCTTAGGTCCATCTAGGTTCATACCTCCATCATCATCAATGCAATGTGCCCTTCAGGATGCACTAGGTGCTCCAAGGGTGCCACTCGCCTCATCTATTCCCTTGCGTGACGTGCCCTTCAGGACGCACTACGTGCTCCAAGGGTGCCACTTACCTCTTTTGTTCCTTTGCGTGATGTGCCCTTCAGGACACACTACGTGCTCCAAGGGTGCCACTCACCTCTTGACTGATTGGTAGACATCAATAACCCCTGGAGTCAACACTCCGCCAGGTGAACTTGCGGGAGACTAAGGGCTTCTAAGGAATAAGTCCCCCGCCTTATTGCGTGCCCCTTAGAATCATCGTGAGCGACTATTGCAGTCTGCCCTCATGGAATCGTGGGTCCTCTCGAACTAGGTAATCGTTAACCTACAGTTCGAGCCATGGCAGGAGTGCTAGTAGACTGTGGCAAGGCTGTTGTCCACACCTCTCCCTCAACCTCTCTGGTAGTCATGTGTGACCCCTTTACTCCATATGTGAATCTATTCGGCAAGCTATCGTCAACCTGCATCATCAACAAATCATGTCAGAACATGTCCACATCATATCATCTAATCAAATGTACTAATATCACAGTAAATCAATCAAACTCCAATAGCACACTCCCTGACTCGATCCAGAGTCCAAGGGGTTCCATTGATGCCTCTACATCCTCAAGGTCCAAAACCCTGCACACTTAGTAAAACCAAGTCAATAGCACCTGTCTATGTTAATGTAGTAAAACAACATGTCATCTACCCATGACACATCATAGTCAAAGTCAAATGTTTTAATATCATAATAATCCAGATCACTTGCGAGCAAGTGTCCTCAAAGAATAAGTTCGCTCAGTGCGCCAGAGCGGGATGTTACAATGATCATGAAGATTTGAACTAACCTGGAAACCCATTTGACCATATCCAATGTCGATCAAAACCGATTTCACATTCTTTCAATGAATCATAAAATTTATTAAAACAGTGTTGTACATAATGTGTGTCATTTGCTCGATCATCACTTATATAAAAGTGATATTCTTTAATAACATGTCAATTCTCGTTGGTTCTTTCTATATTATCAAGACTCCATTGAGTATGTTTATATATAACGTGGAAAAATATTGTGACTTGATCAGAATGATAATATTCACTCTGTATTTCTTTTTGTGCAGCGAATGTGTAATTCTCTGCAAAATCAACTATAGACAAAATTGTCCCTGGTGAAAACACTTCACGAGATTGTTTGAATTGTAGATCTTTCCATCGAGCTCTATGTGAATGCTTGGTGTATTTATAAATTTCTTCCTCAAACTTCTTCAAAAAATCTATCACAAATTTTATCTACCTTCAAATCTATCCTTTTGGAAATAACATTTGAAGAATATGGAGCCATGTTGTTGATATATTCATATCTCTTTCATTTGACTGTTATATTAGAAAATGATTGATCATTCATATCAATATGATACTTTGAATGAGAAAAACTTATATTTCCACAACGATCACATTTATTTCCACCAACACATTTGTTTTTGTAAAATAAATCATCATCTTCTCTTTCACATAGAATTTCAGACATAAAAACACGGAATGTGGAAGGAGGAGGTGAACCTAGCCATAACGTTTTACCAAAATCCAAAAAACTGTCATAATACAACTCAAATTCCACATGATAATGACAAAAACAAGTGTCACAAACATTGATGGGTCTTGTTATCGCACGGTTTGTAGGAAAGGTTAAAATAGCTTGAGTCAAGGGCAGAAACCGGCGTAACAGGAGCTTCCCCACCCACTGTCACCTCGATGGGGGGCTCTTTCTATTTAGGAGGGCTAGTCCAAGGGAGACGTCCCTAAAGTAATCTAGGTTTAAGAAGGGCTAAGGAGAATGGATCAAGACAATAGGTTCCCTTCCACGGATTACAGCCAAGTATGAGATAGTCAGGAGAAGTTCTTCCACTGGATGGCACCTGTTTGCGAGACAAGACAACAAAGCTAGAATATATGCTTGCAGTGGGTTAGTACTTCAAAATACTAATGACTATCTTTATCATATATAT
>ML779845.1:1234885-1245224 GCA_009831015.1 Picea engelmannii | reverse complement strand
TTTCAATTGTTTTTATCTTAGCTTAAATTTAATACATAATATTGATTGGTCCATGATTAATAATTGCTTTTATCTTATCATAAATTTGATTGTTTTTATATACTTTATTTTAAATTTGATTGTTTTTATCCTATCTTAAATGCATTGTAACAGTAATATACATTGTCAATGGAAGGGTAATGTCATGGTAATTATTATTTCTGAAATAGTAAGAGTAATGTTTTTCCCCTATAATGTAGAGGGTAAAGTTAGTGTTAGAAATCATATAAAAGTAATGTCACTATTATTCTATCTGAAATGTTATGTTAATGAAAGATAATTTTGATGGAATGTCATGAATCGCAATATAATGAAATTGTAAGTGAAGTGCTAATGTAATGTACTGGGATGTATTGAAATGAAATGGAGTGTTAATGTAAGGTAATGCATTGTAATGTAACGTTAAGGTAAAGTGGTGTAATGTTTTATGTAAGGCAAGATGATTATGATTATTGCAAGCCATTGTGATATAAAAGGTATTATGGGCATCATTTCATGGCGACGCTATTATCATTTTCACTGTTAGCGATAACATACAATTGTAATGTCCTTGAACTAAGTAAAATTGAGATTTTATGACCTAATAAAAGGGGGATTGAGATTAATTGGATTTACCTTATGCTAAAGGTACTCGTGGGTAATGAAGTTTAAATGGAGTAATTGGTCTGAAATCAATCACAGTTGATTCGTATACAATACCTTGTCTTATTTTGGTTGGTCGTTATCTGAGTCCTTTTGCCTTGCGCCTTCCGTAGAGGACGTGGTTGCTCATTTACTTATTGTTGTGCTTGACTGTGGTAATTTTATTGTGTGGCATGCTTGTATCGGGTGGGATGTAGACACCTCCATGTAGCCTTAGTATATAAGTCTGTGTGTGTGATTTTGTCTGTGTAAAGAATCCAGTGTCGTATCAAGAGTCTTGGGCCCTTTAAAGGCAGGGTTTCCACTCTTGCGACACACCTGACAGAGATTACTAATTTCTCCTGAGCAGTCGGCCAGGAGCCTATCTGACCTTCTCTCTCTCCGGAGCAGAGAACTAAGATTAAACACCCTGCTTTCCTGTGCAGAAATAGTAAAATCTACTAATATGGATTTTTCCATCTGTGTTCGTACTGTACTTAACACAGTATGTCGTTGATGCTTGCAGTTACTTGTTGTGCACCTTATGTCTTCTTGTTTTGATCATCGTGGTTGCGTCTTGTTAGTCGTCGGGTGGCAACGTAGAGTCAAGTGTGTCTGTTCCTTTTTACACGCGCGCACACCCCTTCAAAAAAAATAAAAAAAAATCACCTCTTAAGAGTTGTGGTCGTAACGAGGGGGATCATTACAGTTATGTTGTTAGTTCTATGTTTTCAGTGCTATGCTATCAATGCTTATCAAAAATGGCAACACCAATATCACATTCCTACCAATTGGTGAGGAAAACATGCTCTGAAGTTGTATCCTTGTCATATGAAGAGGATACAGTCAATACATTTAACTATGAGAGTACCTCAAAATTATGAGGAAGTGATTTGAGATCAATGCAACCTTGCAAATTAATTTTTTTAATAGAATTCAATAATCCAAAATCTTCTCCTCTCAAAATTATGAGGAATTTCTTTGAGATCAATGCAACCTTGCAAATTAAGTTTTTTAATAGAATTCAATAATCCAAAATCTTCTCATCACTGCTCCAAGATGATGCAAATTAAGCTCTTGCAGAGATTGCAGTGATCCAAAATTAGTTGCCAACTCATTCAAAGTCAAACAATAATCCAATCTCAACACTTGTAAAGCTTGAAGATTTGAAAACACTTTGTCAATTTGACCAATTTCAATATTTAAAAAATTTCAAGTGGTTGAAAAAACATGAAAGAGATTTGAGAAAGACCAGAATGTAACCTTCCATCAAATTCCATGGATCTTAGAGTGGATGGTGGATGTCATATGCAAATTATGACACTAATATATCACAACCATAATACAATTAAATTTACCAATTTAATATAAATAATTAAAAAACATGAGAATTCAAATATGTGATGGGCAGGGATAGGCAACTCTTCAGGTTCATACTTAAAGTATCTTATCTCCTTTGACATATGAATTGGAATATGTGAGTTTCCTCCTTGGAAACAAATCAATTTTTCAAATATAGTTTTTCATTGACCATCCACTTTTATTAAGTTTCTGAGGACAAGAATTTTCAATGACTGATACATTGGTTCTAGTTTTGATGTAGATATGGTACATGGATCTTTATTTTCACTGAAGGATATGCCTGTGATGTTTTGAAGGTCCTGCATGCCATTATAAAGTATAATAAGTCAATCATGAGAATTTTTTATTAAGGTTGGTTGCCATTGATGTCAACCCTTGAAGAAAGCCCTGTAGCACAAATGTTGGGTAATGGACCCAAGATTGTTTGATGTAAATATGACTCATTATTTTCTTATCATGGTTGATAATAAGTAGAAATGGATGAACTCCAAAGTGGTCCCCTTATGGTGAAAACCCTCACGGGAAGACGCTTTGCGGATTGAGTTATCCTAAAAGTATGGTTAGAGAACCCATGCTTATTTGTGGAATAATGAGATGAAATCCATTGAATTTGTCAGTGAAACTATCCTAGATGGATAATTCTTTTCATTTCATTTTTGGTGGTATGTGGAACGTCACATAACTCCTCACGGTTAGAGAGTTATGGCCATGAGAAGTTGGAGAACCCAGGTTTGGGTAACGGACCCAAGTTTGTTTGATGGATAATGGTGTGAGTTTTGATATATTTTTGGGTAATACTATTCTATATGGATAGTACATGTCATTCCATATCTATTGGTATGTGGAACATCACATAAATCCTCACGGTTTGAGAGTTATGGCCTTACGAAGTTGGAGGACCCTCATATGTTATCTAGAAGCCCCAAAAGGTCAAAGTAGTCAAAGTGGTTTAACAGTTTTTAAGGGTAAATAATAAATTGAAGTGATGAGTGCACTGTAATTCAAATTTAATACAAAATCAATTATTTAAATAATAAATTTAATGGAGAAATTAGAAGTGGGTTAACCCTAAAATAAGGAAAGTGGGCAAAGTGACCTAGAAGATATTTTTAAGGAAGCTACTTGGAGAGTATAAATAAGAGACAAGGCTCTCTCATTTAAATCACACTTGAGAATATTGAATACCTATAGGTGTCTAAGGTAACAAAATTATATCTAAGACAAATTTATGAGGAATGTGAAGAAAAGAAGGCCGGAATTCAAGGAAGGATAAATTCTTTTGATGATGCTTTCTAAGGTTTTGTTTTTCAGGTCATCTCACCATTTTCGCAATAACGTTTTTTCTAGAATGATTCAGGACTTGAAATTTATATTCCATTCAGAAAACATATCCAAGTATCTACGGTAAAAAATTCAGCTTGTGTTTCGTTGTATTTTTGTAGTTACACTCCGTGGAAAATAGGGTTTGTGGCTAGTCCCGAAACTAGTCAAAAACATGTGTTTCGGATAAAAACGTCATAACTTCTTCATAAAAAATAAAAATTTAGTGAGAACAAATGTGTTGGTTATAGTACATTCTATAGTATGTTGTGTAATAGTTTCAGAACGTTTCAACAAATATTTTTTGCGGGGCACGCTCTACAAGGTCGCTCTCTAGAATAAGCCAGAATTCAACAAGGTATGTCATTTTTGCTATAACGCCTTTTCTGAGAGGTTCCAAGTAGTGACACTTGGAGGAATTGCATAAAACACACAGAAGAACATTTTGTATCATTTTTAGAGCTTTATTCATTACAGGTACAAAGTTATCATCATTTCAAGTTAGTGTTGTTGACTAATCTAAAAACAAGTCATGTGAGAAGTTTGATGAAGATGTTAGTCTATTGTTGTCAAAGTTAAGGAAGGTTTGCATGCATGTGATCATATACACCAGGTCTATTACAGAGTTACAAATCATATTTGGATGATGAAATTGATGAGGGATTTTGGTTAAGGTACATGTTGGGTACATGGTTGAAACAAGTAGTTGATGAGTTGGCACATACATGAGGTGTATAGTTGATGATGTTGGTACATATTGATGAGTCATAGTTGATGAGTAGTTGACACATGATTGGTACATACTTGGTACATGATTGGATGCACTATTTATGGTATAGGTTGGTGCATGGTTGATGCACTTATTTATGGTATAGGTTGATTACAGGTTGAGGTACAATTTGATGCATGGTTGATGCATGATTCAGGTTTATTGGTACAGGTTTACAACGGTATATCTCACAGTGATAGTGTGAAAGTGGTTCCATCATTCTACTTCTACTTCAAGGTATTTGGATGGGGCAAGGAAAGGTGGTTGTAGCCACCTACATAGGGGGTTGTATCCTCCTTCTAGTTGTAGCCAGATAATTGGTGAGTTGGAGCTTCCCCAGGTTGTAGCCTGAGAAACTACGGGGTTGGAGCCTCCTTCCAATTGCAGCTGGAAAAAAAAGGAAGTTGGTGTTTCCAATGAATGTAATTCCTACTGACATATAAGAAAAAAAATTATGTGGTTTTCTCTCGCTTTGGGTTTCCACGTAAAACATTGGTGTACTGTGTATGTGTATGATTGTTCATTTCTTATTTACTCTGCAGTTATTGGATGATAATGCTACATTGATATAACACTTGGATTATATAGTTAAAAATGATTAAATTTATCTATTACTGATTCACCCCCCCTCTCAGTAATCCAACAAGAATCACAGTCAAGAAAATCATTATATGAAACAAAATTGTATATTTGTTGTTAAGGTCAAAGATTTTATACCTTCTCTTCCTTCCTATTTAAAAGATCGTCAATTTGATTTGTGGTATTTAATTTGAGTCTCATTCTATCGGACTTCTGCTGACCAGCTGTCAACATGACATCATGTATAAGTACAGTGCCATCAATGCCTTTTCTCACAAGTGATCTATTTTCTAGCATATCCAGTGCATGCTCTCCCAAAATACCTACTACTTGTCCTAGTCCCATCCATTGAAAAAATAACATACATCAAGAAATGGATCTTTACAGCATCCATTTCACAATGAGTATTCACATCCTTCAAAGTTATCTAGTGAAAATACAACATCTCCAAGAGTAGTCTTACCTATTCCATTTATCCCAAGCAATATGATCGGTGTTCCAGTGTCCATATATCCTCATCATAATTAACAATTAAACCATATCAGTAACAACATTAGTCCTCATGCTAATTAACAATTAAACCATACCAGTAACAACATTAGTTTGAGAATATATTCACGTGCGTGTTCCGGATATCTTTGGGAAAGTCGTGGAATCTTAGGTACATGAACACCATAAAGACAACTACCCATTTGGGAATTCATATGGGTGTACATGTCCCTTAACTTTTCTCTAAATTTAGACATATCCTCCTTGTTTACTAATGCTGGCCAGAACTTGCAATCAAAAAATGAAATTCCTTACTAAACCTGGGCCTTCATCCACATGTTATGCACACGAGGCCTCTGCTATATAGTATAAACATGTGAATAAGCAATTACACCGTTAAACAAAAAAGATGAGAGGTTCGATGTTCACTTGAAAATTTTTGAAGAACCCATCTGAGTACAACACGAGAAGTATCCTTCCACTATCATTTAGGTTTCCTCTTTGATTACATTTTTTATTCCTTCAGTTTCCTTCAAATCATGGCGTTCTTGAAACTGCTTCACCAGTTTGGCCAAAAAAACATTTTCTTGAGAAGATTCAGGCACTCATTTTTGTTCTCACCAGTGTCTTCAAATCTCTCTAAGATGTTTGCAACCAAAACAAATCTAAATCTTGTTGTAACTATGTGCCCAATCCCCATTCCCTGTAAGACACCGCTAACGACTCTCTTGATCGCGTCCCTCATGATAACATCTTTTTGAAAATCATAAGATAATGAGAAATCAGAATTTAAATAAATAAGATAGCATAATTAATTTATGAAACTGAAATTGTAAAAGAACTTTAATACTCACAGTTACATTTATTGCTTCTGACAAAAATTCTCTTAATTTGATGAATCTTTTTGAAGTGATGCTAAAATACAAGCTGGTCCGCAACTTGGACGATTTTTTCCCTCCTAAAACAAAAGCTAATAAAAAATCATCCATTCTTCTACTTGTGGAACTCCAATATAGCAGTATAATTGCAGCAAAAAGAGAAGAAGCCAGGTGTTTTACAAGTGATACTCAGAAAGAAGTTGATTGTACTTGAATAAAATGAAATGAAGGAAAAAACTGAATTGCAGGTAATTAATTAAATATATATCAAAACAAAATAGACATTACCATACATACCAAAACTGTCATACTTTGCGAGCAGGTTCTTCAAGAATTCAAGGCATTTCATGTTTGATGAAGATATTATGGCAGAAGTCGCCAGATGTTTCGAACCACTATCCACTTGGTCGAGAAAACATCCATCGGTTAACACATGTCTTCCAAGGTCACCAGAACCCATGACTTCCAAAAAGTTATTTAATGTTGGCTAGTGGTAGGGCCCGGTGGGACCAACACTGATAAATTCGATCACTCCATGTGTAGGAGGGCAAGGTTTAGATTGTATAACCCTATAGGAACCACGATGCAGTAGTGAACATTTTTCGAGGTTCATGGGCCTTGTATTTCAGGCAGTATAGCAGGTGGTGTATAATGGGATGCAATGGTGAACATTTGTGGAGGTCCATGCGACTCGTCTTCCATGTGTTGGTAAGTATGGTTCAAGATTTTATGGAATTTCATTAGTTTATTCTTTCCAGCTCGACAGATTTTACCCCAAACCAGATGAGGTACATAAATATCGAGATGTCATTACTAGATCGATTATTCAGGTTTTTTTTATCTTTACTAAGGGAAGTAATATTACACATTTGTAATTGCAGAAGCTCTGCCTGTAAAATGGTACGCACGCTTGTTCAACTGATGAAGACTCCTGATCGGATGCCCGACGAGGTAAAAATTCTAAATTTAGCATCGTTGTTCAGCTGCATAGGATTATGTTCTAAATATTGACCTAATAATCTTATTTTCAGCGCACAATACTCATGAAGCTCTTCTACTACAGAGATATCACAGTAAGTCAATTTGTCAATAGAATCAATGGGCGTGTTTTTATTTATTTTTAAGTCATTATTTTATCCAATTAATTACCAAAAAGGAGTCTCCATAGACTGAGTTTCTCTTAACCTCCCTATCTAATGCAAATTTCAGCAAAATTCTCAGTGCCATAAACTCTGCATAATTATTTGAACTAGTCCGGAAGCCTGCTTTGAAAAGTAATTTGTGGGAATTAGAAAACTAGCAGCTCTGATATGTATTTAATAATAGTGCAGATTTCCCTATTTTTTGAAGTTCAATAATCTTTCCCATTTTTGGAATAAAATATTATATCTGTATTAATGTTTTAAAATCTCTATTTTAGTCGGTTCAATAGAATTTTATATATTTGATTTTATTTAATAGATTGATAAAAAAAAATAGTATGTTTTATTTGGAAAGCATTTAGGATTCCAGCTTATACGATTTCAACAAATGGGATAAAATATTCTCGTTTTACTTTGCTACTATTTAAAATGTACAATTCAAAATCAGGTATGATATCCAACCC
Organism: Picea engelmannii; assembly: GCA_009831015.1. Lineage (NCBI taxonomy): Eukaryota > Viridiplantae > Streptophyta > Pinopsida > Pinales > Pinaceae > Picea > Picea engelmannii. The sequence goes on along the minus strand of ML779845.1, from coordinate 1,237,561 downwards.
AACCTAAGGTCAAACAAACTTTCTATAAAACCATACATTTTGGTTATAAGCATCATAGTAAGGCTGAGATTCTAATACTGTTGAAACTATAGCTAAACAATTGCCAAAAAGAAAATACCTCAAATAAATTTTTAACTGCTAACCTACTAACTGATTAGGGTTTCCACCCATCTATTATATAGGGACTCCAAGGCTTTTGAATCTCCAGATTGGGACTATGTAAGTTGGGAATTTCTTGTTAAGGTGTAATTCTAGGAGTCGATTTTTGTGTCGACATGCATGTTTTTGTCCTACAAAACTTGTATGATGTCCTACTCGTCTAAGTCATCTAACAACCGAGATGAGATTCTTCTACACTTCAGTACTTCTGTATGCTTGAGTGATATCCCCTTAAATGTTTTCTATTACCAACTTTGGATCACTTTGAATAATGAACCGTTGAAATCACAGTTTAAATGGAATCTTGTGGCACCTTATTAAACCCCTAAATTGTGTTTCACTATTTGTGGCCTATACCATCCCTTCCATGAAGCCAATTAACACTTTTTTTTTCTCCTTTGTAAGTACATGGCCACTTGCTCTGCAATGCCTGGTTTATTTCTTAAAGATCCATTAAAGTGCAATATGTTAAATTCATTTGGAATTATGCCTACGATCAGGTCCTTCACCCTATGTTTTTAAGAACTGCCTTGAATAGTGGCCTTGAATACTTTCGAAATTCTTCTCCAAAGAACAAAAATAAACTTCGTCAAACATTCTATTACTTTGGACATTCTTAGATCGTGGCCTTGAAACACTTTCCATATTCTTATCCAAAGAAAAAACATAAACTTTGTCGAATGTCTTGTTTCTTTGAACATTGTTAGTTTTAGCCTAAGTTGCTCTTCATATTTATGTTTTTGGTGATCAAAACTAGCCTCAAAGAAACTTGCGGTGGGAACAACACACAAGTCTGTAAATTTTATCACCTCTTATTCCAAAGGGGTAAACCTTGTTTCATTTTAGAATAAAACTATTGATCTCCATGATTTCGCTTCCAATCATCAGCCTTCCTAACATATTCATAGTGAATGTGGAGGTGAATTGTGGTCTTGTTATCACATAAATATGAACCAACAGAATTGTCTAATAACTGTGGGCTAACCAACCCTAGTCACAGTTGGAAGCCTTTCCGTTCAAACTGGTGCTTTTCCAGTCACAGGGGTGTATGTTGTCCTCAAAACAATAAATCTGCAGAGAACTCCAAGATGATTAGCACATTGAGACTCACTCTTGATTTTCTCGTAAATAGTCAAGAGTGAGGATAAATTCAAGTTGAAAATTCAATTTGGCTTGACCCTTCCAAGCATTGTATCATGTGCTTCCAATGGATTATGTAACTATTACAAAGCTCCAAAAAAAATTAGAAGGTCAGGCAAACCAAGCTATCGTGCGGAAACTCATTTCAGTTTTTTTTGGAACATATAAGAAGAACCTAGAGGAATTTCATTTCATTTTTTTTTCTTTGATGCAAATAAATCAAATATTACAATAAATAGGAATGAAAATTAAAACGAAATAAAATATTTCAGTAAATAGGAATGAAAATGAGGAATCTTCTTATTAATATTTTAAATAGGAATGATAAGTAAAAAGAAATAAAATATTTTAGTAAATAGGAATGAAAATGAGCAATCTTCTTATTAATATTTTAAATAGGAATGGTAAGTAAAAATAAATAGAATATTTCAGTAAATAGGAATGAAAATGAACAATCTTCTTATTAATATTTTAAATAGGAATGATAAGTAAAAAGAAATAAAATATTTCAATAAATAGGAATGAAAATGAGCAATCTTCTTATTAATATTTTTTTTTTGACATTTTCCTACTTCCAAACAGTAAATAGGAATGAAAATGATCAATCTTACTGATCAATGATTGCAGATCGAAGATTTCAACTTTACAAATCAAACAACTGCATCCAACCAGTAAACTAGTGAACAAGCGAAAAACAGTCAACTACAGCCAACGAGTGAACTAGTGATAAGAAACAATGATGAATATATATAAGAGTTGATGATGGCATTTCCTATAGATAAAGGTGGTCGTATAGATAAAGGTGTTTGTTTAACTTACCCTTAGGTAGTTTTAGTGGTCACCTGACTTATCCTTTGACAGTCTCGATCTTTGGCAATTTTCAAATCTCTGGCAGTCATCAATCTCATATCGGTTTGGAAGTCTTAGATCATTTTCGTTGTTGAATGGACATGGATTTAATGATTTTAATGATTTTATCCAGTTGAATGGACAACAATTTAATGCATCACCTTATTCTCATAAAGAGTTTCAATAGCTTCAATAAACTAAAGTTAGTTTATACAACATAAACTTAAACTTAGGTTATACAACATATACAACATTGAAAAAAATGCATTGCATTGTGTCAAGTCCTTAAAAAATGAAAAGATATAATAGACTCAAAACTAAGTTTATCTAAACATCAACAAAATGAGTTGGGAAATAAGAGTTGCAAGTAATAGCCAATAACAACTTTGATAAAAAGAAATTAAAATATCATTAAAAAAGCTATTCTACTTTTACTATGTATAACTTTGAGAATCACAAAAATATTTTGTAGTAAAAAACAAGATAATTGAAACTTATTTTACTATGTACAACTTTGAGAATCACAAA
>ML779845.1:1193733-1224238 GCA_009831015.1 Picea engelmannii | reverse complement strand
GAGTTGCAAAAATGATTGATTTCATGTAAATGGGCATATGTCTGTAAGACCTAGATAGGCATGCGTACCCCTGGTTTATCAGGTCACCTATGAAAATTCTAGATGTAGATTTAGGTAGATTGAATATGTGGGTGACGCATGTATGTTAAATCTGTTTTTTAGGTCAAAGCAGGTGGTTTTTCGGGTCCATGTGTTTTGGGTATCCCGTGGTATTGTGTCCATGAATTTCATGTAATGAAGCCTACAAAAGTCTTGGTGAACTCCATTGTAAATGGGCTTGGAGGTAAGCAGTTAAGGCTTACTTGGCCGGTTTGGCCGGATTTGGTCAAAGTTGCTCGAATGCAAAGTTCGAGGTGGAGTAGTGTTTGATGAATCTCCTTTTATAAGGGGATGTATATGGAACAACCAAAATGGTTAGTTCATAATCGAAACAGGAGATTTGTTTGTAAACTCAAAAACCATTGTATGGCCTGAAGCCTGCTAGGCAAATGGTAGAAGATGTTTGATTCCTTCATGGTGAGCCAAATTTTATAAGAAGTGAGTATAACCATTGTGTTTATGGTATATTCATTATCTTGGTGTTATATGTTATGCTTGTTACAAGCACATGCATGGTTGAGATCAACAGGTTGGCTCAGTTGGTTAGGACGTTTGTTATGAAGGATCTGGGAGCAACAAAAATAAATCTTGGGCATGGAAATACACAGAGACAAGAAGTATGGTAAGCTTGGTTATCACAGCAGCAAGTATGTGGTGAAGATACTCAAGAAATTTAGTATGAATAATGTGAAACTGGTAAAATCCCTTTGGATTTCCATTGTAAATTGTCTTCAGGTTTATGTCCTAATCGATGAAGAAGAAAAGGGTTATATGTATCGAGTATTATATGCTAGTAGGAAGTTTGATGATTGCGATGGATAAATGGCCATCATTTCACATGCAGTTGGTGTTGTCAGTAGACACGTGGAAAAACCAGGTCAAGAGCATGGAAATGGGTGCTTCAAACACAGAAGTATGAGTATCACCTATAGTGGTTGCAGTGATTTGGTTTGTGGTTATGATTCATGAGATTTGGACAAATGCATCGGTTTATTAGACAGGTTACTAATGGAGACATAATGGTCCATGCTGGAGTGAATTATGCAGGCATGTTCATGTAATGGTATTGTTAGAAAAGTTGCGGAGGTTCTTTTCTTGCAGAGAAGGTGATGGATGAATTAATTAAGGGCATGATATATCAGGTAAATTGTTGTCAAGGTGGAGATTGTTGGAAACATGCCAACTAATTTTCTCATGCGGTCACATGCAGATGCAGACACACATGCACACGTGCATGCATGCCAGCTACTTATGAACTGTTCATGTAACTATGTGATTGATTCATTATCAGTGTATGTAACTGAGTGATAGACGTTATATATACGATCATACCCATAGAGGTAGATACACAATGTGAGCTAGAGAGCAAGGAGTGTGTGAGGAGAGGATGATTGTATGCCTATGAAGGCTATTGTAGTTCTCCCTTGAATAACAGAAGACCGATAATCATTGCCCGTGGTTTTTACCCGAATTGGATTTCCACATAAATCACTGTGTCAAGTGTGTGTTTATTTATCTTGGTTTCATGCATGTTTAATATAGTTCATGTATGCTCTGTTTTTTTTCTTTGTTTTGCTTCCGTTGCCCAACACTTAAAACGTTTTATTTTTGGTGATTTGTGTCTGAATCCAATAAATTATCACAGAAAATTTTTAATAGATCTAAATGAGTTTAAACTTTGAACTTCAAAGACGCAATTCCTTCATATACAAAACTCTGGTTATGGGGAAATATGATTTCCGTCTATTTTTTCAAATTTGAATCTAAAAACTCGCCAAAATATAAGAATGATTTGAATGCCTCTTATTCTAAGCGGGCATAATAATAGATAACCCTACTGACCTGGGCTTTGGTTACAGAGAGATTGCAGCCAAGTACGTTGTGGAGGTGAGAGAACTGATTTTAAGGCTCTTGACTGCCATTTCTGAAGCTCTAGGGCTCGACTCTGATTACTTGAATACAAATTTTGGAAAACACGGTCAATGGATGAGTATCAATTACTATCCTCCATGCCCAAATCCTGATCTTACCCTTGGTATAAAAGGCCATTCAGACGCAAGTGCCATCATTGTTCTCGTGCAAGACGATGTTAATGGATTTAAAGTACTCAAAATGGAAAATGGGTTTTTGTGGAGCCAATAGCTAATGCCTTCGTCATCAATTTGGGATATCAGTTGTAGGTAATTTCCACGAGAAGATCCAATATATTTTTTCTTGGTTTAAAATCTTGACCATGGAATTTTTAATGTTAATAATTTGTCAGGTTGTGAGCAATGGGAGATTCATGAGTGTTGAGCATAGAGAAATAACGAACACCTCCACTGCATGCATATCGATTGCTACGTTTTACATCCCTTTACGGGATACCTTCATTTCTCCTGCAGCGTCCATGGTTGATGGACAACATCCAGCTCTGTACAAAGGATATCAGTTTGAAGAATTCATAAAAGTTTTCTAGGGCCAGGAATAAAAGAGCAATAACGTGTTGAGCCATTTCAAAATTGAATACCCAGATAATAATGGTGAATGATTTTTGGTCTTGAGATCGATTTAGAGGAGCCATTATTAGATTATTTTCTTGAATGGCTAGTTGGTTTCCACACTTCGTATATCTACAGTTAAATTAGGAAGCGTGTCATTGCTACAACGAAGTTGTTTGGCTTTTATTAAAACATATGGAATGGGATTTATTCGAAAGTTGTATGGCTTTTATTAAAATATATGGAATATTATTTTTTTTTTATTCTATAAAAAAAGTATTCTAGATATAAAATAGTATTTTAGATTAGATGATGTAGTTTTCTTTGAATTAAAATTTATTTTTCTATTTTATATAAAATAGTTTTTATTTCAATAAATTATTTTAAATGATAAATTTTTAATAATAATAATAAATCAATCCTATATTACAAAATCAAATAGAGAAAAATGACACTTGGGTTCCAAGACCAAAGGATAAGAATGTGATCGGTACAAAGTGGGTATACAAGAATAAATTGAATAAAGATGGACAGGTTAAAGGAACAAATCTAGATTGGTATGTAAAGGATATGCACAGGTTGAAGGAATCGACTTTGAAGAGACATTTTTCCCAGTTGCCAGAATTGAAGCAATCTGATTGCTTTTAGCTTATGCATGCTCAAAAAATATTAAAGTGTATCAGATGGACATAAAATCATTTTTTTTATTGGAGAACTTGAAGAAGAAGTCTACATTGAACAACCAGAAGGATTTCAGTTGTAAGAGAACGCATATTATGTGTGTAAATTAAATAAGGTCGTATATGATCTAAAACAAGCTCCTAGAGCATGGTACTCTAGACTCGATAAATATTTACAGCAGGTGGGGTTCAGAAAAGGAAGTGCAGACAACAACCTCTACATCAAGTTAACTCAAGATAGTATTTTATTAATTGAAGTTTATGTTGATGATATTATTTTTGGAAGTACTGATGACAAGTTAAGCCGTAAATTTGCAAAGGACATGCATAATGAATTTGAAATGTCATTACTTGGAGAACTATCCTTCTTTTTGGGTCTTCAGATACGTCAAAGCAACCAAGGAATTTTTATTTCTCAAACCAAGTATATCAGAGAAATGCTAAAGAGGTTCGGAATGGAATATTACAAACCAATTATCACTCACATGCAAACCAGTTGCAAGTTGAGAAAATTTGATGATTCAAAGTCTACATATCAAAGGCAATACATGTCAATGATTGGTAGCCTGCTATATGTGACAACATCCAGACCAAATGTAATGCAGGAAGTTGGACAGATGGCACGATTTCAAGTAGCACCAAAGGAATCACATGTATTAACAGTGAAGAGGATTTTCAAATATCTCAAAGGAACAGAAGAGTTTGGATTATGGTATCCAAAAGGAAAGGATCTATCACTTATTTCCTACACAGATGCAGATTGGGTAGGTTGCATTGATGACCGAAGAAGCACCAGTGGAGAAATGTTCTACTTGGGTGAGTGTTTATTATCATGGCTAAGCAAGAGACAATCATCAATATATTTATCTACAACTGAGACAGAGTATATTGCAGCAACAACATGTTGTACACAGGTTCTATGGATGAAACAAACTCTGACAGATATACAGGTTGAGTATGATGAGCCCATTCCAATCTATTGTGATAATCCAAGTGCCATCAATATCTCAAAGAACCTGGTGATTCACTCCAAGATGAAGCACATTCCAATCAAGTATCACTTTCTACGGGAACAAGTTGTAGAAAATAACATCAGAGTTGAATATGTGGGCACAAAAGAACAAGTGGCAGACATATTTACAAAACCACTTCCACGAGAATCCTTTGAGGATCTTCACCAGAGACTCAGAGTTATTTCTACTCCAAAATGAATGTTTTTGAATTCTTATCTTATATGTCTTAGATGTACACAAGGAAGAACCATAAAGAGGGAAGTTCAGGCTGAGAGATCAGACAAGTCAGTTAGGGGGAGCAGACCCGAATGGAAATATACATTTTTCCATTAATGACAAAGGGGGAGAGATTTATCAGATGCAGAAGACAAAAGTCATGGTTCCAGGGGGAGCGTTGGTCACAAAGATGCACACATGGTTCAGGGGGAGTATGAGTGATATAATTTCAATATTGCATCAGAGTGTTTCCATCAATGCCAAAGGGGGAGATTGTTAATTAATTGGGTTGGTTGTCATTGATGTCAACCCTTGAAAAACGTTTGGTAGCGAATTATGGTAGCACAAAGGTTTGGGTAATGGATCCAAGTTTGTTTGATGTATAATGGTATGAGTTTTGATATATTTGCAGGTAAGACTATTCTAGATGGATAGTACATGTCATTCCATTTCCGTTGGTATGTGGAACGTCACATAACTCCTCATGGTTTGAGAGTTATGGCCTTACGAAGTTGAAAGACCCTCATATGATTGACCTAAAACCCCAAAAGGTCAAAGAAGTCAAAGTGMTTGCAAAGAAGAAATTATTTAAATAATAAAGTGAAGTGACAAAATCAAAGAGGATTATTTAAATAATAAAGTGAAGTGACAAAGTCAAAGAGGATTATTTAAATAATAAAGTGAAGTGACAAAGTCAAGGAGGATTATTTAAATAATAAAGTAAATGGAGAAGTTTCTAATTATGGAAAGTGGTTATAAGAAGGTTAACCCTAAAATGAGGAAAATGGGTTAAGTGGTCAAGTGTCTATTGGATACATGGACAAGTGGAAAATTGGGCAAAGTTGGACATATGTGACTATGTGGACAAAGTGGCTATGTGGACAAAGTGGCTAGAAGATGCTTCTAAGGAAGCTACTTGGAGAGTATAAATAAGAGGCAAGGCTCTCTCGTTTTAAACACACTTGAGCATATTGAATATCTACAGGTGACTAAGGTAACCAAACGATATGTAAGCCGAATTTGAGAGGCAAGGTGAAGTAAAGAAGGCTGAAATTCAAGGGAGGATAAATTCTTTTGATGATGCTTTATAAGATATGTTATTTATAGGTCATCTCACCATTTTTGCAATATATTTCTTTCTAGAATTATTCAGAATGTGAAATTGGGAGGCCATTGAGGAAACATATCCAAGTAGTTGTGGTATGAATTTCATCTTGTGGGTCGTTGTATATTTGGAGTTACACTCCCTAGAAAATAGGGTTTGTGGCTAGTCATGAAACTACTATAAAACATGTGTTTTGGGTAAAAACGTCATAATTTATTCATAACGGATCCAAATTTAGTAATACCAAATGTGTTGGTTAGAGTACAGTCTGTAGTATTTTGTGTAAAATTTTCAGATCCATACAACAAATATTCTGTGTGGGGCACGCTCTACAAGTTTGCTCTCTAGAATAATCCATAATTCAATAAGGTATGCCATTTTTTCTATAACTAATTTTTTGAGTGGTTCCAAGTAGTGACACCTAGAGGAATTGCATAAAACACACTAAACAACAATGTGTACTATTTTTAGATCTTTATTCATTGCAGGTACATAGTTATGATTATTTCAAGTTAGGGTTGTTGACTAATCCAAAACTAGTCATGTGAGACTAAAGTAAAGTTTGATGAAAATGATAGTCTCTTGCTGTTAAAGTTAATGAAGGTTTGTAGGTTGAGGTACAGGTTGGTGCATGGTTTATGCACTTGTTTATGGTAAAAGTTGATTACATGTTATTTGGTACAGGTTGGTGCATGGTTGATGCACTTGTTTATGGTACAGGTTGATTACAGATTAAGGTGCATGCTAATGCATGGTTGATGCATGGTTCAAGTTATTGGTACATGTTGTTTGGTTCAGGTTGATTGGTATAGGTTTACAATAGTATATCTCACAATGATAGTGTGACAGTGGCTCCATCATTCTACTTATACATCAGGGCGGTTGGATGGGGAAATGATAGGTGGTTGTAGCCACCTTTCGGTTGTATCCAGAGAACATAGGGGGTTATAGCCTCCTTCTGGTTATAGCCAGAGAATTGGGGAGTTGGATCTTCCCTCGGGTTGTAGACTGAGAAACTAGGGGGTTGGAGCCTCCTTCCATTTGCAGCTGGAAAACAAAGGAAGTTGGTGCTTCCAATGAATGTAATTCTTCAAGACATATAAGAAAAAGCATTATGTGGTTTTCTCCCGCTTTGAGTTTCCATGTAAAAAAATCGATGTACTATGTATGTGTATGATTGTTCAATTGTTCATTGTTTATTTACTCTACAAATATTGGTTGATAATGCTACATTGATATAACACTTGCATTATATGGTTAAAAGGGATTAGATTGTTCTATTACTGATTCACGCCCCACTCAGTGATCCAACACTGAGATCATTGAATTAAACAAGAACTGGTTTGAGTTTAACTTTATTCAACCAGATCATCCAAAATGGGTACTTGGAAAAAACTGGAGTGTTAACAACTCCCCCCCCTTTTAAAAACCATGGAACCCCCTTTTTGATGCCAATAGAGAAAAATTGGATAAAAATCTGGTTTGGGTCCGTCTCCCGGCACTGCCTCTACAGTTTTGGTTTTGGATTACTTCAAAGTATTAGGGAATTATCTGGGGGACTTCTTGGAAGTGGATTTATCCTTTGAAGAAACAAAAAAAAAGGAAAGTGGCAAGGATTTTAGTCAATCTGAATGTTAGAGAAGGACTTGGCGAAGAAATTGATTTTAGTTGGGGAAACTACACACACTCAAAGATTTTGGATTATGATAATTTCTCCTTCATATGTCGTGGATGCCATCAGTATGGACATTTAGTGATGAACTGCCATTTGCCTTTAAGAGCCAGAGGAAGGCCCATTTTTTAAGATAAGGGGAAGAGAGTGATTCAAGAGGAGGAAAGCAGACACACAGGTGCTACAATTGATGAAGCACAAGACTCAGTAGACCTAAAGCAACCTTCATCACCCAAAGAAGCTCGTATATAGGAAATTCAAGAACCACTTCCTGGAAAAGCGACGGAAGGATCTGAGCCTACAAGCCGTATCAAAATCGACTTGGGAAACTCAAGGAATCTAGTCTCGGGTAATCATTTACCTCTTTCTCCTCCTATTATTGTTTTAATTAAAAATATTACTCTAGAAGGAAATGAGTGGTTGGAGGCTCTAAAAAATATGTCCCTAGATATCGACCCCTTCAAGATGACTATTTCATCAGTGGATCCAACTTCCCCAAAGCGACTCTGTTGCACAGAAGATGATTCTTCTTCTTCCTCTCTTCCCACCAAGACTTTGACAACTCTCTATTTTCTTAGATCCCATAAGCAAACCAAACCCTTGAGAGGGATGGGAAAGGAAGTGATATTGTTATTGGATAGAGGAGGTCGTGGGAGAAAATCCTTGATCTCAAAATTTGAATCCAAAGTCAGGATAGACCTTCTAGATAGAAAACAACAGTCTATTGAAATGGCACTTAGAGCTGTGAGGCCTGGGGAAAGGTTTCAGAATGAAGTGCATGTCTTCCAACTGCAGGGGTCTATGTAGTTCCCTAAAAAACCAGCCTTAAAAAGGGTGATTTATTCGGAACACCCCGACATTTTACTACTACAAGAGACCCTGGGGGAAGGAGAAGAGGTGAAATATGTCCTGGAACAACTACTTCCTGGATGGAAGTTTGAAAATTTGGATGACTTGGGAAGATCAGGGGGTTTGGAAACAGGACAAAATACCTAAACAATTCAAGTTATAAATGTTTGGGGTATAGAGTCTGGACTAGGAATTATTGTTTTGGCCCCAGAGTTAAGGGAATATCTACACATCCTAAACGACTATGGCCCTTATTAGAACAAAAAACCTTACCGAGACACACTTTTTATTAAGTCCTTTCTAAAATATCATCTGGTGATCTTAGGGGGAGATTTAAATTTCTCCCTAGGACCTTCGGAAGTCTAGGTGTGCATGTTAGAACTGACCCTTTGGTAGAATATTTTGGTCGAAAACTCGTTGCCTACAGACTAACTGACCTGGACCCCACTTTGCTCAAACCAACCTGGAGAAACAACAGGGTGGGGGAGGATGGAGTTGCTAAAAGGATTGATCATTTTATAATAGTTGATTCCCCTTTGGAAATGAAACTAACAATGAAGCAATGGATCGTTTTTGGAGGTATCTCAAACCATTACCCAATTTTATTGGAATTCAGACAGGGCTCAAAGAAGCCAGTCAATTCTTTCAAATTCAACAAGACTTGGTTAGAGGATGACTCTTTTATAAATCTTGTAGAAGAGAACTCGATACCCTTTCACCAGGACAATCATCAGTCGACAACCTTTCAGTTGGCAAAAACTATGAAAAGGATCAAAGAGAAAGTAAAACCCTGGGCTTTCCAAAAAACACAAAATGAGGACAAACAACTAAAACAAATTGAATCTAAGCTACAAAGATTATCTGAAGAAAAAGGGGGGGTTTTCTACCCCTAAGTCAAAAATTACTTTACTACAATTGGAGAAGAGAAGAAATAAAATACTAAAGATAAAGGAAGAATCATGGAGACTAAAAAGAAGATCTATATGGTTGGCAAGTGGGGATGAGGATACAAATTTCTTTCAAGCATTTTCTAAAGGAAGAAGAAATGCCAACACCATTTGGCAGCTAAAATATTTGGAAGGGAATATGGAGAACACTTTTGAAGGTATGTCAATATTAGGGAAAAAACACTTCCAAAATCTCTTCAAAGAAGAAAATCAAGCCTCCATAGAAGAAGTGTTCCAAATGGATCAACTTTTCACCAGATTTGTAGATGAAGCAGAAAATAGACTCCTGCTAGAAGAAGTAACATAAAAAGGAATTAAAAGAAGTTCTACACAACTTTCAAAAAGACAAAATCCCAGGTCCAGATGGTTGGATGATTGAATTATTTTTGGTATTTTATGAGATTTTGGGACAAGACCTGCTAAAGATGGTAGAGGACACCCGAACTTCTGGGTCAATTCCACAAATTCTAAAATATACTTTCATAGTTATGATTCCAAAAATAGATAATCCGAAGACCCTAGATGACTTTCGTCTAATATCACTCTGCAAATGTGTCTATAAAATTATCTCAAAAGTAATTGCAAGAAGAGTGAAAAGAATACTCTCTAAAAGAATTTCAGGAGAAAAATTTGGTTTCTTGGAAGGAAGACAAATTCATGAAGCCATAGGGGTAGCACAAGAAGGACTTCACAGTTTGAAGTCAAGGAATTTAAAAGGAGCAGTGTTAAAAATTGATCTTTCTAAATCCTATGATAGAGTAAGTTGTATTTTTATTCACTTATTGCTAACCCATTTGGGATTTGCATTCCCCTTCATCAATTAGGTCATGAATTGCCTCACTACAGTCTCCTTTGTTGTGCATATAAATGGCTCAACCTCACCTTTTTTTCCTTCAGAAAGAGGTTTAAGATAGGGATGTTCGTTATCACCTCTACTTTTCGTCTTAGTAGCTGAAGGACTAATTAGAGCTATCTCATAAGCAAAACGATTGGGTTCTTTCTCCAGAATCAAAGTCTCGCAAGCTTTGCATCTCACCCACCTTCTCTTTGTTGACAATGTATTAATATTCAGTGTAGGATCCAAAAGGGAGGTAGAGACTTTAAAGAATATACTTCTTCTTTTCTCCAAAGAAAAAGGCATGAAAATTAATGAAGGAAAATCGTCCCTCACTAAAAATTTAGTCTCAGAAGAAGAATGTCAAACCCTTAGGATTTTTTCCCTTTTGAGGAAAATAAATTAGACGATTGCCTAAAATATTTGGGTTTCGTCCTAAAACCAAATGACTACAGAAAATCAAATTGGAAGTGGCTATTGAAGAAAATGGATAAAATACTAAACACCTGGAGCCACAGGTGGCTTTCATGTGTGAGAAGACTTGTTTTGGTTAAGTCAGTATTGGAATCCATTGTTGTTTATTGGATGTCACTCTCTTAGATCCCAAAAGGAATATTGGAAGCATCAAGAAAACTCACCTCCAAATTTTTGTGGAGCGGCAAAAAAGAATCTCATGTAATTCCATGGGTTCATTGGGAAAATATCGTTGTACCAAAGGTTCTTGGAGGTTGGGGACTGAAAAATATTTTTCTCTTCTCCAAAGCTCTGGTAGCCAAGGGAGGATGGAGAATTATAAACTCTTCTATTCTATGGACTAAGGTAGTAGTGCAAAAATATATTGAACCAATTCCTATGGAGACATGGATCAAAAGTACACAAAAATCTTTAAAAGGTGCCTCGGTGATTTGGAAAGTAGTCATAAACGCTTTTCCAGTCATAAAAAGAGACCTTGCTTGGAATATAGGAAATGGACATCATTTCAGAATGGGGAAAGACCCTTGGTCGGGATGTGAAGGACAACATATACTCTCTAACCAAATCCTCCATCATTTGAACACAAAGGGAATTGAAACTTTAAATAAACTTGTTGAGCCAAGACTTACCACTATCTAGTCACAAGGCGGAAGGAGGAAAACTAGCTGGGATTAGATATCGATGAAGTATTAGAGATGTAAAGGTATATAATTTTGTTAAAAATATCTCATATTAGACTCAGGGATCGTGAGGATGAACCGATTTGGGACACACCGCCTTCAAGGATCTACACACAAAAGTTGGGCTACCTAAAATTAAACTCGGACCTGCTACAACGAGAGTTAGTCTAGTGGTGGGGAAAGATTTGGAAACTAAATTTCCCAACCCAAAAATGATTATTTATGTGGAATATCTTAAATAACAAGGTGTCGACATCAGATAATCTACATAAAAGAAACTTTTTTGGCCCAGGATGGTGTACTCTGTGTAAATTTGAAGGAGAATCTACTTTACATCTCTTTTTGAATTTTCATTACACCATTAAAGTGTGGACTAAAGTTTCAAGACTATTGGACCTTCAGTGAAATTGGTATGGACAAGACCTGGAACATGCTTGGTAGATTTGGTGGGCGACCAAAATTTATAACAACCTTAGAGCCTTACCCATTTTGATCATTTGGGGTGTCTGGCTGGTCCGAAACTCCCTAATTTTCAAAGGTGTGCCTTAGGTACTAGAGGTTACAACGGCTAAGAGTTTAGCCATATTGATGTCCTTACCCACCCAGGAGGTTAGAGCCAAGACTGGACAACCACAGGAGGTTGAGATTAACAAAACTATCCCCAGGGTTTTTTTTTATGGGGCATCACAACACAATCACTATGAGGGAGGAGGAATTCTCTATTTTTTAGACTCCCACTATTACTATATGACCTTTGTTTTTGGGTCAGGAACAAATAATTTTTCCTAACTAATGAGCCTCAAACTTCTCATTGTCTTCGCCATAGAAAAGGGTTGTCACTCCTTAAATGTTTTTTGGGACTCCTTGATTGTCATAAATTTGATAAGAGGCACACAAAGATGTTCTAACACAAGACTTGCTACCTTAGTGGAAGACATTACTCGCTTACAGACATCTTTTGACTCACTTATTTTCCAACATGTATACAGGGAGAACAATAAAGAAGCGGACCAGAGGTCGAAAGAGGGGCTTCATATGGATTTGGGCCAATGGAAAGTAATAGAGTTTCAAAACAATCAGGTTCAGGAATATCTTCACCAACCATTTTTGGAATGATTACAAACAGACTGTCTTAATACAAAAATGATAAAATAACTTTTTTGTTTACAAGCAACAAAGAATCCACAAGGATACTATGTGCAAACAATCAACTTTAGGGACTTGTTGAGCTACATACAATAGAAAATCGAACACAAAACCTTTAAAGGGATCATAAGATCTTATGAAAGTGCAACTGCAGATTGCCATCTCAAGCTACAACAATAACAAAATGTAATAAGTATATGTACAAAATGTAATTTTATTCTCAATTGATGAAATAAAATTACACTTTTTTTATGTGGAAAAATATAACCAAGGTTAAAAAGAAAATTATCTAAAAAGTGCATAAGGATTGCAATAATAAAATTAATATATGAATATTTGCAATGCCAAATAAAGAGTTGTTAGTGTAATTAATGACAAACTTATAAGGTTGAATAAGTCAACCAATAAGGTATATGTGAGAGGTGACTTATCAATGAAGCCATATGTAAGGATAAAGTTGAAATGAAGCCATGTAGGGACAAAGTTAAAATGGGATCTTTTTGTCACTTTAAAACGTGTTAGTATTTTGAAGGTGTTAGGATGATGATGTATTTTTTTTAGTTTCTTTATAATAGGTTTATTAAAAGTATCAATTATGGGTACTTATTAAGGTAGATTGAAATTACATGACAAAAGTAATTTTATTTCTCTCCCTCCAATACTATGTGTTAATGGGGTTGGCATCATTATTTTCAATCTTATTGGTTTAAAAATAACATTTTTTAATTTATATTTTTTAGAAATTTTTCTTAAAAGGTTTATTTTAGATTCCAAATTTATCTTAATGATGTTTGATGTCTAATGGGATTAGTTGTGGATTTGCAATTATGAAAATAAGACTCTTATTAATGTTTATGAGCCATACCTTGTGTTATAAATATCCATATTGTTTCAAGTGAAATTTGTATCACTTAATGCCAACTGTTGTGAATAATTTTCTTTCTCTCTTGTTTATTTTATCAATATATTAGGTTCACTACATGTTTATCTCTCTCATATAAGGGCCTAGATCATGGACTCTTGAGAAAGGAAATCCTCCATAGGAGTAGAAGTTATATTAGAAAGAGAGAAGATGTGATTTTATAGTCATATAAGCAAGTTCAAGATGTTACAATATAGACGTATCTAACTATATAATATGTTTATGTTTCCAAACTTTCATTATAAAATGTTTATTAAGATTTGAAATCAGTAGAGTCTATTGAGATTTAAAAAAAAAAAATGAGTGTTAATATGACGAAGCAAGTGATGGTGTGTATTTGTTATGTTGAGCATTTTTGTAAGGTTATGTTGAATGAGAGTTGTTATGATAAGTCATGTTGTCATTGAGATGAAAAGTGAGTTGAAAAGAGGCTTCATGAAAGGTCATGAAAAAGAGATCACTTAACAAAGCTATGAGTAATCTAGTTAATTTGCTTATGGAATATGGGTAATCTAGTTAATTTTCTTATGAAAGCGGATCTTAGAAGATGCAAGAAGTATGTGTAAAAAATCCAATATAAGAATACACAAGAAGGAAGATCTATCTATAAAGTTGCAAAAGTTTTGAGGAAAAAATCAAATAAAAAGAATATGCATTAATCCAAATTCTATCATAAACACTTTGAACAATTTTAATTTTAGAATGTTTTGTTTTTAGCATTTTCATAATGTTACTTGCAGAATCAAAATCAATTATGATGCATCCTTAGGAAAATGATTGAGCAAATGACTTGGTAAATGAATTTGAACGGATTTCATCTTCACAAGAATATGCTTTGAAGAACTTTACAAATCTATTTGTTAATATGATGACTAAGAATGTCATCGACATTTTAACAAGAGATTTCAATCATATCTATTAATGGTAAAGTTGATTCACTAGTGGGGAAGGTGCATTTCCCAAAGAAAAAATAAAAGGTAAAACATTTTTCATTCTAATACCTTTTTTTTTAGAATTTGTTAATATGGAATTTAGAGACCGAGGTAATAGAAAAAGGAAAAGGGTTTATTTATACACATTTGTAACATTAGCTTTTAGAAAAATAACATCATATTTTATAAACTATGGTATTAGTAATATAATCTGAAGACTGTAAAACTCCAAGGAAGCCCACCACTCCTAACAATTATGTTCTTTTTCTAAATTTGTTTTTATGTGATTGTGTGATATCTTTGTACTTATATCTCTATAATGATATTGATATAATACAATATATTTAGTTTGAAATGGGGAAGATAGTGATATTTTGTTTACAAATTAAATATATTTATTGGATATTGGAGATGAGCAAAAATGTGTTTTATATTAGCATAATTTTTTCAACTCTGGAGTTTATGGAATCAATTAGTGTCATTCTAGACATAGTTATCAATTGGTTGATAGTCAATTACATGTTTCATTAAGTGGTTGATTAGTTAGTTGGACCATCTAGAAGTGGCCTTGATTAAAATGAGCCGTAAAATCTAAATAATCTAGAACCATTCTCAAGCATACCTAGGGTGATCAAGGTGGATAAAGTCTTCTTTATTTTATGGAAGTTAGTTACACTTTCAGTTTTATATACATGATTTCATACAATGCTCTATTGACCATCTAGAATATGTATTGTTGATTCATTCAATATGTATTGAGTTATGCTCACTTTTTCTTAAGTGTTATAATAATCTCTTAGAATTTGTTGTTTTTCAATTCTATATTTTTTTTAATTTTTCAACAATGCACAACATTATTTTTTTTAACCATGTCTTTAAACTATGAAAACCTTTTTCATATCCATAATTCATGTGAGCCGATAACACTAGTGTTGATAGATTTAACATTCCCATAATTAAAATGGGTTTTTAACATATTTTGATTGATTGTATTTATGAAAAACTCTAGTATCACCAAAGCCATGAGCATGTTGCAAAAGAAAAGCACATTGAATATTTTATTTTCATATAATGAATGATAACTTGGAATTCAATTCATTTTAATATTATTTTAATTTCTTATAATGGATGATAAATTGGCATTCAATTCTTTTTAAGCTTACGTTGTTAGTGTTATCATCAACACATATAACCAAAGCGAGATATTAAAAAAATAGCTTAAATCTAGAACATGTTTTAGTTTTATTATCAATCGGTTTTTTTTCGAGAGATAACAAAAGCAAAAAAGTGGTGTATGTTTGTTTTCTAAGAAACAACAAAAATCAAAAGAGTAAGATATGAAAAAAATTGCTTAAATCTAGAACATTAATTAATGAGTTTTATTTTCAAAAAGTAACCAAAAAGTTAAAAGTGATGTGTGTTTTTAAAAAGTAACAAAAATTAAAAGAATGAGATATGAAAAAAATAATTTAAATCTAAATCATGTTTTTGTTTTATCAACAATGAGTTTGTTTTTTTAAGAGGTAACAAAATAAAAAAGTGATGTATGTTTCTTTTCTAAGAAGTAATAATTTTTTTTTTCAGATGGGATGACACATGGTGCACATATGTCAACAAATGTGTTGGCTACAAGGGCAGTTAAGGATCCTCGTCGTCACCCTCTTTCCCTATCTAGTTGATATGTCTAGCATTCATTTCTGCCAAATCTCAGTGCGCTGGAAGGGAATGACAGTCTTAATGGTGACTCGATTTCGGCTCCTTGGTACAGGTATGAAGCAACAAAACTGCATTAACCAAACACTCATGGATATCCGAGCCATCAATTCCTCCTTCCTCATGCTAATTTTTACTCGCAATGGTTTTTATCTTTGGCATCTGGCTTTAGTTCATTGTCTTATCCTGGATGTTATGCTCCACACCTATAATTCCTTAGTAATTCTTCCTCTATTTCTCTTTCGCACCTCTGGTCACCCCACCGTCTTCTTCTTCCCCCCCTGCACTTTGCCTAGCCATCCCTCGCGAGAGAGGTAAGTCTCGGCACGAGCCAACCTATTATAGTTAGGTTGACATGCACAAACGCCCGGGGCCAACCTCTCTCTCTCTCTCCCCTTCTAGGCAGCAGTTCAGACTGCTTACCCTGCCATCTGGAAGGAAATTCTGCCAAATTTGTCAAAGACCACCTTGGAGCAGCAACCGACCACAGGGACCATCACCCCTTTGATTTTTCTGGATCCAGTTGGGATAGGTTGTATGGTTGAAGAGGAAATCCCTCCTTAGATGGAAGATCACTGTAAGAATTATGTCGTTGCTAAGGATGAGGATCCCGAAATAAATTGGAACGACTGTTGGAATGAGGACGATACAGAAGAGCATGCTCACCCGACTCCCAGCTCCTACAAGCTCACGAAAGACTACTTGTTCTTGATTTTCGAGATGTGAAAGGATTTGGTAGAGCAACTGCACAACCACCATACCCTCAACAAGTGTTTAGATGTCCTGTTCAAATCCCTGTCAAGCAAGCCTACGAAAAGTCAATGCTTGACTTGTTGTCAGCCACACACCTTCAAATTCCGCTAGGATGGACGCCCGGGTTCGCCTCATGTCTAGTCTCCTTATTGTTTTTTTCTTCGGTTTTAGTGATAAATTTTTTGTGAAATTCAAACTTGGGTTTTGGCTCATTAGCTAGTCGGGGCACTCAGTCGACCACCTGTTCTGGTTTAAGAAGTAGCCAAAGTCAAAAAGTAGTGCATGTTTGTTTCTAAGAAGTCACAAAAATCAAAAGAGTGATATACGTTATTGTTGTATATAAGATGGAGTGTACTTTCAATGACATAGTTAATCTCAATAATCAAATCTATTTTCCTAGTTTGTCACACACATTGAGTAAATGTTTTCAAAAAGTCAAATTAAATTGATTAGTACATACATTTCAAGAAGACTTATTCTTATATACATATTGTAAAGATGTATAATACGAATGAAAGAAAATATATAATGTTATGACGCAACCACACTCCTCGAAGTACGCCCGCTCACACAGGACCTTCTTTTCCCCTCGACCCGAAGAACTCAAAGGCTCTTCTAATTCCCTATCGGGAATTTTCCTTACACACAACAACTTTTCACGTGATCCCCCTTTCTCTACTTATCGGAGGATCGGAACTCGCAGCTTCGCAAGTTCACTGTCGATCACTAGGCTCTCGAATCCCCAAGACCCGATGTGTCAGTTAACGCTGACTTTATCTCTTTCCCTTATCGGGAAATTCCTTATCGCGGTTTCGCCACTCGCGATGTCAACAAAGGGAATTTTCAAACTCCGAACCCCGATGTGCCAAAACTCCAACGCACACACGCGAGTTGACTTTTCCACCTACCGTCAATTCTATTGGGATATCGGACTTCATCAGATCGCGAATCCTGATGCCAAGGTCTTGGCGCTTCTTGCCGTGAAACCCCGATGACGGATGCCACCTGTCCTCCACTAGCCCTGACTGTGGCCTGCACGATCCTTCCGTCGGAATATCGCTGATCGCGATTCCAATGTGCGAGAGTTTCTTAATTTCGAAAAATCCGATGCTCGAACTCCGACTCCTTGGGATCTCCTGACACGCGTCCCTACTGATGGACGGTCCTGATCTTGTCAGGATATCGCGGACCGCGATATCGCAAGTCTCGTTACAAAAATTTGGAACTTCGACCTGCGAACTCCCGATACACGATGTCACGTGTAGATTTGACGCTCCCACGACTTGGGATCGACGGATCTGCCCCTCCTGAGCTTCGAATCTCTCCACACACTTATACTGTAACTTTTCCCCACTTCCATGAGATCCAACGGCCCACGGAACTTTGCAAAATCTCCTCAGAGGATTTCGTTCGTCCGTTCTCCCTTGATGATTCTGCGAAACGAACACAAGTACTTCCTCCACAAAGACTTGTTCACCTGCGTGCAATATTGCAATGCTTGTTTGAATACTTCAACCTCGACTCCTCTCTACAATCCTTCGACGAATTCGAAGACTCTATCCTTCCTGAGCTTGTACATGACTCTTAAATCCTCAGAAAGCCTCTTGCACGCACTCCTTGCGGCAAATCTTCAAAAACGTCTAAGTGTTGAAGGCACTCGACTCTACGCACTCCTGCAGCAGCAGTCCTTCGATGCTTCACTCAGAATCGCAACTCTGAGACTCCTCCCTGGCCTGCGCCCTCCTTGCACAACACTTGTGCCTATCTACACCTTCAAGACAATGAGAATCAAAGTTATCTCTAACTGAACCCTTCTATCAACGCACTCCTTGCGGACAATTCAACTGCACTCCTTGCAAGAATCTTTGGCTCAATTAGAGAAACAATTAAAACTCATTCACTCAACCTTTCAGACTTCAACTCAACCATGAAATCACATACACAACATGTAAAAGAAAATGCATGACAGGAAGCAAACATTCATAAGCATAGCATCAATACACAGAGAAATAACACGAACCATGAATTTGAATCAAATCTTTCTTCTATTAATTCAAATGTCTGTACATGGGTGTTCTTCATACAATTCTCTGCTTGCTCTCTGCTCCCGTTAATCTTGTTCATGCTAATATTACAATGATACAATGAGGGTGTCTATATCCATTTTCCCTCTTGGACTCTAAAGCTATCAAATCTATAATTAAATTCCTATCTACCAACATTAACTATACTAAATGCCGACTATCTACCTAAGGACGAGAGCTATCCGCTCAAGGTCCATTACAATATACAAGTGCGCTCTCTCATAAATGATTTCATTAAAGATTTGCGCAACAATCCCAAAGTGTTTTCAAAATTCGTGCTACTTGTCCAGCTGGTTTCCTCTTGATGTGTTGCCTCGCTTGATGTGTTGGCGATGCTCCTGCATCATACTCCTCAACTTGAAAACATTCATGGGCTCTTGTCCATGAGCTCTTGCACGGTATGTCCATGCTTCTGTATCACTGCTTCACTCTCCCAGCTAGCATCTTCCACTGGGTGGTTCTTCCACTTGACCAGGTACTCATAGTATTTCTTCCTTCTGGTCCTCTTACCTACTTGCTTGTCCGGTATGCACTCCATCTGTGGCTTTTCTGCAACTGGGAATTGTTTCATCCACTGAATCACTGGTTCCTCAGTTCCAGTCTCTGCTTCTCCAGCCCTATATGGGTATAAATCTGAAACATTAAATATCGTAGATATTTCGATGCCATCCGACAACTCAATCTCATTCAAGACCTTGCATGGCCCAATTTTCTTCATCTTTAACTTATTGTATGTTCCCCTTGGGAACCTTTCCTTTCTCAAATGTGCTAGAACCAGATCACCAACTTCAAACTGAAGTTGTCTTCGATGCTGATCTGCTCTGCGTTTGTACTCCTGGTTTGACTTCAGCAGTCGTTCCTTCACCCTGTTGTGAAGTTCCTTCATCTCCTCAGCGAACTCTTCTGCACTAGCACTGCTAGTAGCAGTATGTTCTGAATCCCTCAGTTTAGAAACTCCTCTTGGGTGCATTCCATAGACAACCTGAAATGGACTTCTGCCTGTGCTCTTGTTTACTGAATCGTTGTATGCAAACTCTGCTTGTGGAAATATACTATCCCAGCTGCTATGGTTCTCTATCACCAAGCTCCTTAGCAAGTCTCCCAGACTCCTGTTCACTACTTCCGTTTGTCCATCCTTCTGAGGATGATAAGCAGAACTAAACATCAAGTTAGTCCCCAGCTTCTTCCATAGAGTCCTCCAGAAATGCCCTATGAATTTGGTATCTCTGTCCGAAACTATGCTTTTCGGCAATCCATGAAGTCGAGTGACCTCTTTGAAGAACAGATTTGCGATGTGTGTTGCATCGCTGGTCTTCTAGCATGGGATAAAATGTGCCATCTTAGAAAACCTGTCCACTACTACAAAGACAGAATCAAATCCTCTTTGCATCCTCGACAATCCCAATACGAAATCCATGCTTATCGCCTCCCATGGCCTCTCTGGTATGGGTAATGGCTGATAAAACCCCGCATTCTGCTTTTTTCCCTTTGAATGCTGGCAAATTCGACACCTGTCAACGAACCTCTTGACATCTTCTCACATTCTCGGCCAAAAGTAAGATTCATTCAGCTTCGCGAATGTTTTGTCATGGCCAAAATGTCCTGCTAATCCACCACTGTGCTTCTCTTTCAACAGGTTCTCCCTCGTGGAGCAATTCATAATGCACAGTTGATTGCCTCTGAATAGGAATCCCTCCTGGATCATGTAGTCTATCCAAGGGCTTCTGTCTCTGAGAACTGGATTCTCAGCTGCTTCATACGCTTCTGCAAAATCTGCATCACCTGCATACATGTCTTTGAGATTTTCAAAACCCAATGTTTTGACTTGGAACTCCTGCAGCAACAAACACTTCCTGCTCAAAGCATCAGCCACTTTGTTAGCAGTACCCGAAATGTGTTTAATTACAAATGTAAAATTTTGCATATACTCTACCCATTTAGCATGTTTCTGATTCAACTTCTCCTATTGAGTCACAAACTGCAATGCTTGATTATCACTGTACAATACAAATTCTTTTGGGATCAAGTAATGCCTCCACTTCTTTAGTGCCTGTATGATGGCATATAATTCTTTATCATACGTGGAGTATTTTAGTTTTGCCTCATCCAACTTCTCGCTGAAATATGCCACTGGTCTGTCTTCCTGACTCAAGATCGCTCCTATGGCAAACCCACTTGCATCACATTTCACCTGAAATGTCTTCTGAAAATATGGCAACACCAACACTAGTTGTTCCGTGATCTTCCGCTTCAACAGATTGAAGCTCTTTTCAGCGTCTGTTGTCCAGTGAAAAGACTTATGTCACTTCCTCACTGTATCCATCATTGTTGCGCTAATTCCACTGAAATTCCTGATGAATTTCCGGTAGAAACTAGCCAAACCATGAAAGCTTCTCACCTCGAAAATATTTCTCGGTGATGGCCAATTCTTGATCACTTCCACCTTATCTGGATCCATCTTTAACTCATTCGCCGAAATAACAAAACCCAAATAAATGAGTTATGTCTTCATAAATGAGGAATTCTTCATGTTTATCAACAACTTCTCCTACTGTAGCTTCCTCATCATTGTAGCCAAATGCTTCAAGTGTTCACCCTTGGTCTTGCTGAAAATCATTATATCATCCAGATATATGACGACAAACATGCTGATGAATTCCCTCAAGACTTCATTCATTAACCTCATAAAGGTACTCGGTGCATTTTTCAAGCCAAACGACATGACTAGCCATTCATACAAACCCTCATTTGTATTGAATGTTGTTTTCCACTCATCACCTTCTCTCATGTGAATCTGGTGATAACCGCTTTTCAAATCAATCTTTGAAAAATATTCTGCCCCATTCAAGCAATCCATCAGATCATCCATCCTCGGCAATGGAAACCTATACCTGATGGTTATCTTATTGATGTCTCTTGAGTCGGTACACATTCTCCAGCCTCCATCCTTCTTCGAACTGAGTACTGTCGGAACAACACATGGGGTCAAGCTTTCTCTGACTAATCCTTTGTCCAATAGCTCTTGGACCTGCTTCTTGACCTCTTCATTTTATTGCGGCATCAATCTGTACGCAGCTTTATTCAGAAAACTGGCTCCTGGTATGAGGTCTATGTGATGACTCACAGTCCTCATTGGTGGCAACGAATAAGGTAATTCGTCCACTACCATGTCAGCGAACTCTTCCAGCAGTTCCTGAATCTCATTTGGTAGATCATCCACTCTTGTGCTAGTCAGAACGATCCTCGGCTTTCTGACCACAAAGAATTGTGGATCTTTTTTCTTCTTCACCTCTGTAAGAAGTTCCTTCCCACTCATGAGAAGTACTATGTTGCTCACTTCCGGCTTCACCTATTTATCCTTTATTGGAAGCAACCTATGTGTCCTCCCATCTTTCTCCAGGGTATATGTGTTCATTCTCCCGTCATGAACCACATTTCTGTCATACTGCCATGGTCTACCCAGCAATAAATGACATACATCCATAGGAATAACATCGCAGAGTACTTGATCGTTATATCCACCTATCTTGAATTCAACCAAGCATTGTTTAGTGACACTCACCTGATGTCCCTTCTGTAGCCATGAAACTTTGTATGGACTCGGGTGATCAGTTGTCTCCAGCTCCAGTTTCTCTACCATCTCGGCTGAAACGAGATTATCTGTGCTACCACTGTCAACAATAACCTTGCATACCCAATGTTTGGTCTTGCAAGTTGTTCTGAAAAATATGGTCCTTTGAGCTAAGTCCTCCACCTCCTTTCCGGGTGTTAAAATAACTTTACGCATCATCAACAACCTTCCGCCTTCTATGTCTTCGATCTCAACATCCCACTTCTGCGCTTCAGTGATGTGAGCTTCCCCAATGTCCTTCTTTTTCTCTGGACACTCAACTGACCTGTGCCCATTCTTCCCACATGTGAAACATGTGATGACACCACCTCTTCCTCTGCCTCTGCCTCTAGTACGAGGAAAAGTGTTTGCGTCAGCATAATCTCCCCTCTGTTCTGTATGTTGCCCTCTCTGTTCAACGTATGGTCCCCTCTGTGAGGTTCCACCTCTTTTAACTTTACCCTGAGGCTTCTTCCATTCCTCCTTGGGCTTCTGGTACTTGTCCTGGGCAACTGCTTTGCCTCTGGGCTCATTCCTGCCTTGCCCTCGCTGACCTTGCTTACGGCTCAACTTCTCCTCAGCTTTCAAGGCCTTTGATAAGCATCCACCACAGTTCGGATGGTTACCATGCTCAATTCATCTTGAATGTCATATCTCAGACCATTCAGATACCTGGAAACCTTTTCATCATCGCTCTCCCGATGACCTGCCCTGATGTTTAGTCGATAGAATTCTTCAGTGTATTCCTTGACTGTCATCAACTTCTGTCTCAGGTTCTGCATCCTCCTGAACAGAGTAATTTGGTAGTCTCTTGGGATGAACTTTGCCTTCATCTTTGCGATCATTCGATCCCAAATCTTGATCTTCTGCTTACCTTTGCAACATTTGTCATCTTGTAGCTCATCCCACCATAATGCTGCATGTCCCTTCAAGCGTGTGACATCATGTCTAACCTTTTTATTCTCTTCGATATCTTCATAATCGAAGTAGGTGTCAAGAGATCTAATCCAGTCTAGTATCTCTTCTGCATCCAGATTTCCCTCGTAAATTGGAATGTCCATCTTCGCCTTCGCACCCATCCTGGCGATAGCTTTAATCAACTGCTCGTTGGCTGCATCTTCAGTTGTAACTTCCTCTTCGTGTTCATCCCCAACTTTGCTCTCAGCATCACTGAGATCCCTTGCACTAGTTGTGCGTCTTTGACCTGTTTCCATCTCCTCAAGCCTTGCTCTGAGATCTCGCATCTGTCTCTCCATTTCTGGATTTCCTACCGGCCTGCCTCTTCTCCGCACCTCCCTATCCTCTGGATCGGGTGACTGTCTTTCTCTCCTGGGCGACATGGTGAATTTCTCCTCCTTCTCTACTACAGAAAGAAAAGAACTTCC
Source organism: Picea engelmannii (assembly GCA_009831015.1). Lineage (NCBI taxonomy): Eukaryota > Viridiplantae > Streptophyta > Pinopsida > Pinales > Pinaceae > Picea > Picea engelmannii. The sequence goes on along the minus strand of ML779845.1, from coordinate 1,200,643 downwards.
TCACTCTGATACCAAACTTGACGCAGCCGCACTCCTCGGAGTACGCTCGCTCACACAAGACCTTCTTTTCCCCTCGGCCCGAAGAACTCAAAGGCTCTTCTAATTCCCTATCGGGAATTTTCCTTACCCACAACAAATTTTCATGCGATCCCCCTTTCTCTACTTATTGGAGGATCGGAGCTCGCAGCTTCGCAAGTTCACTGTCTATCACTAGGCTCTCGAATCCCTGAGACCTGATGTGTCAGTCAACGTTGACTTTATCTCTTTCCCTTATCGGGAAATTCCTTATCGCGGTTTCGCCACTCGCGATGTCAACAAAGGGAATTTTCAAACTCCGAACCTCGATGTGCCGAAACTCCAACGCGCAGACGCGAGTTGACTTTTCCACCTACCGTCACTTCTGTTGGGATATCAGACTTCGTCGGATCGCGAATCCTGATGCCAAGGTCTTGGTGCTTCTCGCTGCGAAACCCCGATGATGGATGCCACCTGTCCTCCACTAGCCCTGACTGTGGCCCGCACGATCCTTCCGTCGGAATATCGATGATCGCGATTCCAATGTGCGAGAGTTTCTTACCTTCGAAAACTCTGATGCCCGAACTCCGACTCCTCGGGATCTCCTGACACGCGTCCCTACTGATGGACAGTCCTGATCTTGTCGGGATATCACGGATCGCGATATCGCAAGTCTCGTTACAAAAATTTGGAGCTTCGACCTGCGAACTCCCGATACACGATGTCACGTGTAGATCCGATGCTCCCACGACTCGTGATCAACGACTCTGCCCCTCCTGAGCTTCGAATCTCTCCACACACTTATAATGTAACTTTTCCCCACTTCCGTGAGATCCAATGGCCCACGGAACTTCGCGAAATCTCCTCAGAAGATTTTGTCCGTCCGTTCTCCCTTGATGATTCTGTGAAATGAACACAAGTACTTCCTCCACGAAGACCTTTTCACCTGCGTGCAATCTTGCTCTCGTCCACGAATAAAATCAAGCTCTAACTCATCAATAAACTTTGTAGTGATAGAAAACCTAAGTTTACACCTTCTTGTCACTTGTAATTTAGCATTATCACATATCCAACCTATTAGCGACATTTATTGCCCGGGGCACAAGAGTATTCAAATCTGCAAGTCGGAGGAAAAGCGCCCGAGCACAGCACGAAAAAATCTCTTTTCAATCTTCCAAGCCAGTAAGCGAGCGAAATTATATTGATGACGGTCCAGATCCTTTCATAAGAGCAGATCGACGGTTAGGGGGAAATCGTGGATAGTATATTTGTGCCGATATTAGCGCAAATAGATCGCGCCCATATTGTATGTAGGGAAGAATAGCAGTCGTCCATCCAAGGGATGCGTGGCGCGAGATCCAGTCACGTTAGCTTTTCGGTAGTCGAGAGTTCAAGGGGTGAAGGTTTTATGTCGTTGTACATTTCGAAACCCCGAACCCCGAAGCGCCGAATGCGCCCAAAGTTGGGCCCGCAGTATCAAGGGGCAGTCTCAGTCGTCCATATAAAGCGGACACCTGGCGCGCGATTAGGCTCCCTACCTTTTCTCCCATCGCGGTTTCGAAGCGCAAGTAGCAACTCCCTCATATCCCCAATGCGTGAAGTAACGAGAGCGTTCAGGACCTGGGGCCCACAACAGCGTCGGGAGAGTTTAGGACCATCATATTTGGAGGACGCGTGGTGCCCAATTGAGTCGTCTCGGCGTTTCGCCCATCGCAACTATGATAAGAAAGGATCAACTCCTTCCTATTCGCGAACGCTGAAAGCCCCTATGGAAATAAAAGCAGGGTCACGGTCTGTGGTCATTTGGGAAACAAAAGAGCTAAGCAAAAGGGGCCAAAAGCATTTAGTCCAGTCGCTGAAAGGATCATCGCGATTTCCAGATGCTAGCAGATACGATTTCGCTCCCGGTTTCCGCTTGGAGTAAATGAAGGCAAGAACGGATGGTTGAAACCTCCTTTCATTCATTGAATATGAGATATGGAGGGTCTGGCAAGTGGTATGCTTGAAGGAGTTCTGTGTACTAATTATCCAAAGAAGCCATACTGAAGTCCTCGATTAGACAGAGAAGTCTGCACACGCCATTTTGGCCTTTAATGTTTCAGCTACCTCCCCTGCAAAGGCCATGCGAAGTTAAGGTAGAGTCTGTCAGAGGTGCATGATCATCCTGAGTCTGCATGGGCAGACTATCAGAAGACATGCAGACACAATGTTTTTAATGCAGCGTCTTGTTTTTGTTGTTGTTGTTGTTTTGGAGTATATGTAGGCATTTTTTCCATTTTTGTAAGGATCGATGGTTGAGAAAGGCTCCCAGTGGTAAACTTTAATGAAGCATTGTTTTCCTGGTTATGTCTGGACTCTTGAGACTTCTTTTCTGATGAATGTTAGTTTTCCTTTCGCGTCTTTGTTCACACTGTGTTGGAACGGCTCGGAATTGGAGAATCCAGTCGAGCGGTAACTGTTATAGGATGATGTAGAGTTTGATCACTGTAGCAGTTGCACACTGTTTCTAATCGGTCCCTGTGATTTTCTTAGCACTGAGTGACTTGGAATTGGAGAATCCAGTCAAGTCCCCCCTCTCAGTTCCTCGAAGCTCTGAACCAGAGGATCTCGCATTCAGAGTTTTTCTTCTACAAATTACTGAAAGGCCTATTTCCTGAGGTAGTTGGTCCACTCCCCTCACCAAGTCTTCAACCTGCTCATTTTCAAATCAACCTACTGACCGAAGTTAGATCAAGACCTCCTTTGTTCCTCGCATGCCGGACCCAGTCCTTGAGTTTGAGTGATATCTTCCCGAGTCTCTACCTATTTGATCACCCATTAAAAACTACCGTGACATAAAACTGATGGGCATCGGGCTCTGCTCCTGCTGCAATCCAGGAGTGACTTCCATCGCCAACATTTCTGGTGCCATTGCCAGGGACGAAGTTGAAGATTTTCCCTGGGCAGAATGACATTGAGCCTCTGATTCTGAAGGTGCATCAGACATCAGAGCCCTTAAAGATTTCTACTGTGCACCTGGCGACTCCACTGTGGAAACTCCATTATTTCCACATCATTGTTTCAGCTGTGACTACTGTTAGCACACCTGAAAGTTGACCCTAAGGAGCTTTCTCGAGAAGGTTTCAGCAGCTGATTTCTCAGTCCGAGAAGCTTCCTAGGGTAACGACAACGTTAATATATGGCCTTTGATGGTGAACAAGGACCAGGCATATTTGAAGTTGCGCATATTTCACCTGGCGACTCCATGATTCGAGGATCGATTGGCGACTCCACTGTTTCGATATGGAGAAAATTATGGCTCAAAGGTTTGCTTTCTGTGACTTTTCCCAGATAGTTGGGTTTCCTAATGCACTTCCTGATAGAGACCAATGGGAAGATTTCCTCCCTGAATTTCATGCAACAAGTTGGGAGGAACCAGCTGAGCATTTACTGGACTTCCATGAGGCTATTCACTGACACAATATCACGCATAAGGATGTCTGGATTAATCTCTTCAGGTATTCATTGAAGGGAGCTTCTCTTGAGTGGTGGTGATCTCTTCCTGCTGTGAGCATCCGCTCTTTAATAGGTTTTCATACAGCTTTCAATTCATTTTGTAAAGACTACTATCCAGCTGATTGTTTGTTTGAAAACTGTTGTGAGGAGTTTTCTTCGTTTCATGAAGCCTCTGTTGGCCCTGAAGACCATGTCCATGATGAAGCTTTTACTGTGGAGGAAAGCATTTTCCAGGAAAATATGGAGGTGTTGAATGATATTAATTGTGTTATCCCTAGAATGGAAGAATATGACATCATATCAGATGCCTATATTCCTTTAGATGTTCATAACGATCAACATGCCTCTTGTGGAAATTGTGAGTTTATAGAGAAAATGTGGTCCATGGTAGATGACTCACCTAGATATCGGGTTGAAGCAGATGTTCCTAGCAGCTCTTCTCATGATGACGAAGACCCTCTCTTTTTAAAAGAGGGGTTAGTTGTGGAAGAGGATTCTTCTCTTTTCCCCCAAGGGGTTTCTCACGATATATTTTTACCTGGGATTAAAGAGAAACGGATTATGTATGGGAAGCCAGAAGCAGCAGGTCCCACTGTCCCTGGAACGGAAATTTTTTATGGGATCACTGTTCTGGAGGAGGATCATATCAATGAAGGACAACCCCTTTTTGATGTATATTATAGTAATGATGAGCAGCAAGCTTATCCTACATTTGATCACTGTAAAGATACTGAAGATCCATTCAGCAAGCAGAACCACCCCATGGTCCCTATTTATGATAAATATGAATCTGACCTGGGGGAGAGCCAAGAAGAGGAAAAGGAACCAAAGGAACAACTGAGCACATATTTCAATCCAAACCCAGTCAACGAGCAGCCACCGCCTGAGATCAGTGACCCTATGACATTTTTACACTCACCTGTGCTTATCAGAGATATTCATCCACACGAGAACAACTGTGTAGCAGAAGAGGTTGCATGTCACCAATTTTTTGAGATTCACCACTCATTCTATGACCCTGTCGACGAATACATGGAGTGGCATGTCCTTTATGCCTTGGAGCCGCCCTATTCCATATCAACTTCACCCTGTGAGGAGAAGTTGACCAGTGTAACCGTTCTGCTGTCATGGTTACACTATCTGCTGGTGATCATCAACAAAAGGAAGGAGCTTCTATCCAGGAAGCTGCTTGAATGGCTATGGTGGAAGTTTTCTTTCACCTAGCCCATGTAAAATATTTTATTAGCATTAGGACTGTATATAAATAAGCTCCTTTGAGCATGTAGCTTTATTTTGTCACTTTTATTTTTCGGCCTGTATTTGCAGCAACGAGATGTTTTGAGCATGAATCCATAGCCCAACAGCAAGGCACTGAAGCTGTGGAATGAGTTCTTAGAGCATCACAGGGATGACTCTATTCCCCATGGAGCCTAATGTTAGCGACATTTCTTGTCCGGGGCACAAGAGTATTCAAATCTGCAAGTCGCAGGAAAAGCGCCCGAGCACAGCATGGAAAAATCTCGTTTCAAGCTTCCAAGCCAGTAAGCGAGCAAAATTATATTGACGATGGTCCAGATCCTTTCATAAGAGCAGATCGGCGGTCAACGAGAAATCACGGATAGTAGAGTTTCACCGAGATTAGCACAAATAGATCGCTCCCATATTATATGCAGGGAAGAATAGCAGCCGTCCATCCGAGGGACGCATGGCGCGAGATCTAGTCGCGTCGGCTTTTCAACAGTCTCAAGTTCAAGGGGTTAAGGTTTTATTTCGTTGTACATTTTGAAACCCCGAACCCCGAAGCGCCAATGGCGCCCAAAGTCGGGCCCGCCGTATCATGGGGAAGTCTCAGCCGTCCATGTAAAGCAGACACCTGGCGCGCGATTAGGCTCCCCGCCTTTTCTCCCATCGCGGTTTCGAAGCACAAGTAGTAGCTCCCTCATATCCCCGATGCACGAAGTAACGAGAGCGTCCAGAAACTGGGGCCCACAGCAGCGTCGGGAGAGTTTAGGATCATTAGATTTGGAGGACGTGTGGCGCCCAATTGAGCTGTCTTGGCGTTTCTCCCATCGCAACTATGATAAGCAAGGATCGGCTCCTTCCTATTCGCGAACGCCGAAAGCCCCTATGGAAATAAAATCAAGGTCACGGTCTATGGTCATTTGGGAAACAAAAGAGATAAGCAAAAGGGGTCAAAAGCATTTAGTCCAGTCGCTGAAAGGATCATCGCGATTTCCAGATGCCAGCGGATATGATTTTTCTCCCGGTTTCCGCTTGGAGTAAATGAAGGCAAGAACGGATGGTTGAAACCTCCTTTCATTCATTGAATATGAGATATGGAGGGTCTGGCAAGCGGTCTATTCGAAGGAGTTCTGTGTACTGATTATCCAAAGAAGTCATGCCGAAGTCCTTGATTAGACAGAGAAGTCTGCACACGCCATTTTGGCCTTTAATGTTTCAGCTACCTCCCCTGCAAAGGCCATGCAAAGTGAAGGTAGCGTCTTTCCTAAGCGCACGATCATCCTAAGTCTGCATGGGCAGACTATCAGAAGACATGCAGACGCAATGTTTTTAATGCAGCGTCTTGTTTTTGCTATTGTTGTTGTTTTGGAGTATATGTAGGCGTTTTCGCCATTTTTGTAAGGATCGATGGTTGAGCAAGGCTCCTGGTGGTTAAATTTAATGAAGCATTGTTTTCTTGGTTATGTCTGGACTCTTGAGACTTCTTGTCTGATGAATGTTAGTTTTCCTTTCGCGTATTTGTTCACACTGTGTTAGAACAGCTCGGAATTGGAGAATCCAGTCGAGTGGTAACTGTTATAGGATGATGTAGAGTTTGATCACTGTAACAGTTGCACACTGTTTCTAATCGGTCCCTATGATTTTCTTAGCGCTGAACGACTTGGAATTGGAGAATCCAGTCAAGTCCCCCCTCTCAGTTCCTCGAAGCTCTGAACCATAGGATCTCGCATTCAGAGTTTTTCTTCTACAAATTACTGAAAGGCCTGTTGCCTGAGGTAGTTGGTCCACTCCCCTCACCAAGTCTTCAACCTGCTCATTTTCAAATCAACCCACTGACTGAAGTTAGATCAAGACCTCCTTTGTTCCTCGCATGCCGGACCCAGTCCCTGAGTTTGAGTGATATCTTCCCGAGTCTCTACCCATTTGATCACCCATTAAAAACTACCGTGATATAAAACTGATGGGTGTCAGGCTCTTCTCCTGCTGCAATCCAGGAGTGACTTCTGTCGCCAACACAACCAAGAGGGTATGGCTTAGGATGTGGAATTGTTTCCAATTTTAATTTCTTAACAGTGTCTTCAGATATAAGGTTTGCTTGAGATCCGGTATCAAATAGAGTATCTATTTTGGTATGCTTTGAAACAACCCTTATGTGAAA
>ML779845.1:1178262-1193054 GCA_009831015.1 Picea engelmannii | reverse complement strand
AAATTTTACCATGTTTCTTCATGTCCTCTTGAGTCTTGGCTTCCCACCAAATGAGTGTTGCACTATCCAATCTTAAAGAAGCAAGTTGAATCTTAGTTTCATCATCTTGAATTTTTTGTATCCTACAATATACCTCAATCTGACGAATCCAATTATCTAATTTCTCGGCATTTACCTCTCCATTGTACATTGACAATTTGAATTTAATATCAAGCTTTAACAAAGGAATTTGTGAAGGAGTTTCACCATTCCTTTTTGAGAATTTGGAAAAGGTCATGAACTGGTAGAAGAAGAAGAAGAAGATGGAGGTGAGGGTGGTGGAGAAGCACCATTCCCTCCATTTCCATTTGGAGTTTTATCACCACTGTCTCCCTTGTGCTTTGAAGGGTTGGAGACTTCACCTTGCAACCTTGTATTCCTGTCCATCAAGAGTTTCATCATTTCTCTCATTTCCATGACAGCCTTTCTGAGATCTATATCTTCTGTAGGAATATGTTCATGACTCTCTTCATGAGCCATACTTGGTGAATGCCTCCTTGAAACTTGCGGTGATGATATAATCTTCCTTCTTGAAGGATGAGAACTTGGCTCTACAAGTTNACCTTCTCCTCTTGTGAGTTTCAACCTTGTGAGCATCAGAAAACAAAACACTTGAAAATAATCAAGTCTTCAAAAACCTATGCTCTGATACCAACTTGAACTAAAAATGAAGAAGACTTGTATTCTTGAAAATATTTGCAAGATTTTAATTCATGTGTTAAAAATGCAAATGGATCAATTTTGCAACACAATTTTTATAGAAATTACTCATTCAATATGCATATAAACAGCAGCAAAAAACAGTGAACAGAAAACACATAACACAACAAATGATAAAGGAGTTCACCCCTCTCTTGGGCTACATCTCCTGGTCCAGCTTCCAATGGATCTTTTGTATTATTTTCTCAAAGTGATTTAAAATTATCAAAATGCCAAATAGATGTCTCCAATGGCTTTAGAATGTCCAAAAACCCCTAGCTAGGCTTTTTCGGCACCTCGTTTGGCCAAAAATTGAAGAAGATAGGCTTCCTGGAAGTTCCCCTTCAAACTTGCTATCTCTGGATCGCCAAAATGCACCCTTGTTGCCTCAACCTAGCCCCCACATGATTTTATGTGTTAAAACTCAGCACCGGGCGCAACCAAACAAACGATGTGAACTGTAGGATGGTTATGGACACGCCTAGCCCCTAACTACCAAGGCCGTGGTCGTGTGACCCATGCGACCGCACATTTTAAATAAAAAGGGCCAAGACTTTAAGAGAAAGTGTGGTTGTGACAAGTGGCGGGCGTTGGTTGTATAACCATTTGAAACCAAATCAAAAAAAATCGTGCGCGTGCCAATGGAATAACCTCCGGTCATATGTAAAATAATACAATCGCGAACTGGGGCTAAGCCCCAGCCCGACCCCGCGCCAAACTTTACAACAAATCAAATTTAAATTTATTTTAAACCACATATATAACAAGGAACAAGGTGTGGTATGTTGGCAGTGCGGACTTTGCAAAGGCTATGCATGGTGGGGAGGTCCAAGGTTCGATCCCCATGGACTCCATAACTTTTAAACCAACAACAAATAACAGGGTGCCATGTGGCAACCCACGACTGGGCCACGTGGCACCAAACCATTGGTTAGAAAATGCCACATGTCAGCAGACTATTCATCCACATATGCCAACCAATGAATGCCACATCATATGGTTCTGCCGATTCATCTCTGCCACATGTCGTATAGACATGCCATGTCAGCATCTGTATGGACTGTACAATCAACATCCCTTTTTTTTGCATGTTTGACGTTTTGAATAGAACGTGATATCTCTCTCATCCGACGTCCGTTTGAACCCAAATGAGTTGCGTTGGGTTCGTGATGACAAGGCCTACGCTCTTGTTTGATTTGAAGTTATTCCGAGCACTTTGAACTATGAGAAAAATTTGATCCCCTGGATCAATTTTCAAAATAAAATAATAATAGTAATAATATTTATATAGACATATATATACATATATTTTTATATCCATGGACGGTTATATTGTGGGTGGGATAAGAGTAGGTGGGGCCTGGGAGGGTGAGTTAAGTAAGATTATAGGAGGCCTAGATGAGATATCACTTCTCAAGAAGGAACATAAAGTCTATTGTTTTAAAGATAGTTTTGAAAGAGAGAGAGTAACACTACATACACACCATCCCCTCCACTCTTGACTACTATGTTAAGTTATTACTCGAGAGGTAGGTGTATGTTATCCCCGATGACCCAGACCCACTTTAACTTTGTGTAGCTAGGTCCAGGTAAGTCTCTTTACTTTCCTCCCTCCGGTAAGTAAGTTAATGAGTCAATCCATCCTTCTTGCAATGTTTCAGGGTGGGAGTGAAATTGAAAAGGGGGTTCTTTTAAGGGGCAAGCTTAAAACTAAGTTATCTCTCCTTAATCGAATCAATCCCACACAAACATGGATAAAGTTGTTGAAAAACCAATCTTCATTTGGTCACATCACATTTGTTTGGAGATTCCATAACAATCCCTTCTTTTTGGGAAGCCATAACCATTTGTTTGAGCCTTTTATCCTTAAGTCTGATAGCTTTGAAACCTTTGACACCATGAATATTCCTAGGGTTGTAAGAGATTATAGAGGTTTTAGGGGTTTCAGAATGCATCTTCCAACTAGCAAAGGTAGCATACTACCTAAGATTTTAAAGGCCCATCGTGATCATAGATATAGGCGTAATAGATGCTTTGTTTGGATTTCATTTGTAAACGTAAGCCAACCATTAGGAGAAGCCTTCCTTAGTGTGCTTGGTTTTTCATTATACACTCCACCAGAAGGAAGGGGGAAGCACAACATGTTGAAATCCATTTCTTAGGGTCATTTTTTGGATGTGGAAAGTTAGGAACAGTGTTAATCACCACTATGGAAATGAATTCTCTCTCTATGCATGAAAGGCTACAACCTTTGTAGGTGATGTAAACTAACAACAAATATTTTTTGCATGAACTCAACCCAACCTTTGCATTAAAATAACACTCATTTTGACTCGTACTCTTGCTAGATAGTTGTTGGGATGATAATATGTCAAAGTGAGTGATTGAACCATATTGACAAGTAATTGGTCTAGTTGAAGTTGTTACTAAACCAGACCCATTCGAACCAGAACCTCATCTACCAATTTTCCAATAAACAATGGTCCAACACAAGTTGTTTCAACTGAACCAATTGATCATGAACCATACTATCGTGAAGTTGAACCTCGTGCGTGTAACTTTTTGTATGGAAGAACCTTATGATGACCAATGAGGCGATACAAGTGCAAGCATCGGGGAAGCTCATAAAGAATCTCACATTTGCCCTGAACTACTTCCAAGCCCGCCCCAAGGGCTATCGATTCTTGTTCATCCAAAGCACATATTCCCACCCAGACCATTCTCATACCTCATGTATGCAGCGAAAACAAACCAATAGTGATGGGCCTAGGTGAGGCGGGGTGCTACATATAATCTAGTCTGCATTAGCGGTCAGTGAAGGTCTACATGTACCCGAATGAGTTATATTCCCTATATATAGATATATATACCCAGCTGCAGAACCCTTTTCTCTACAGGTGGGACCACGCCACTCCTCACTTTGGCCGAAATAATTTCTTCCTAGTCAGGACCTTCTTTCTAAACCCATTTTAAACAATGCCCCCTCATGCACCCATCTTTGGTTTGGGGAACTAATCCTAGCGATACTATTTCTAGTTTTGTAATCATACATATGTAGCACACCCATCTTGATGTGCCTACCTTTACTTAGGGCTTTCAATTTGAGCTACACTCACGATTACTAATTAGAAGTGAGTGGGTTGTTAAATATCTAGATGTTAGGGGGTAGCCAGATATTTTATAGTGACCATACTCCATCAAAAAAAGAGGGGGTTCAGGGACCACTTTGGGGAGAGAAAAACAATGAGCATCTTGCCATTGATTATTAATTGTGATCCAATTCTCGCATCTAATGCTTGTACATGCAAAAGCGTTCCTGTTTTCATGCCAAGGTTGGGGGAAAGTAGTCTAGATGCCTATTCATCCAGCCAGATAGATTATTTTTTAAATGAAGAAGGTTTCCTATGCCTAAGTAAGCATGACCAAGGCCTAGGAAAAGAAGGAGGGCATACGTGCTCTACCAAGATCATTAGAATATACCACACTCTACTCCAGGTTTTCATTCTTGGAAGTGCACCAATCATTATATAAGGCACGAAATATCTATTTATTGCGTGAAATTTCTCCTCATTCCATGTCCCGGAAAAGGCATATTGTCAAGGCGTCATAACAACAAGTGCTACCCATACCTACTAGAAACTTCCTCCTCTCCCTTTTCTAAGAGGCTCTTCAAAAAATGGTTAATACGTAATAGAATTGGTTGTGGGTGAGCTCCATCATATATAAAGAGAGGGGTGGGAGAGAAATCAATATCTCATGGTCGAACTCGTTTTCCCCTCTCTCCACTTTCAAAGATTCACCCCTTTTTACTAGCCGGATTATTATTATTAAGATAGGAATGAGAGGGAAAAGAAACATACAATTTTGATTTGAGCTTGTTATGTATACGTTATTGTAACTTATTTTTTAAGTTACCCCTACTCCTAGCAAAGAATTTGAAAAAGTAGGTGCATAGGGTATACCACTTACTGGGAAACATGGGTGGAGATCTTCCATGGCGCACCCTTGAACTAGGCCCTTGAACTAGGGAGTGAGAAGGGAAATACCTCCTCTCATCCAAACTGTGGGTCTATGCTTCCTTGTTATGTCATCTCACCCTCATCTCGCCTACCAAAGGATTTTCCTTCTTCTCTTGTAGTCCCGGGTGCCTTGATAATAAGCCAAAAAAATACAACTTCATTCTTTCAAGAAGATCTTACCCCAACTGATAGATCTTCCTTTCTACTTGTTAATACTATTACTCCAACAGATAATAAATACTTACAATATATATATCCTCTTCCTTCATACAAGCATATCGTACTCCAATATCTATTTAGTTATATCTGCAACTGCCTAAATATTTACTTCTTGTTTTCAGGGCAAAGCCCGATCCCATTAAAAAATCCTTCCTCTGAGCAGCTGCTATATTATGATTTTTTAAACTACATAATTCATTTACATATTAAGGAACTCTACCCTAACTATAATCCATTTTAACTATTTAGGAACTCCCATATAGATGATTATTTTAACTAAATAACTATAGATTTATTATGATCCAAATGGATGTCGGTGGCCTCCCACCTATTCCAACTGGTTCATTTTGGCAGTTTTCCAATTTGGCATTTTTTTTCCTAGTTTTTGGGTCCCTAATTTGTGGGGCCATTTTGAGGCCCTAAACAATTTTTTTAGAGCTCACAAAAAAATGTATATTCCTCGGATAGACCTTTCCAACGGTCTATCATGCACCTAAAACGAAGACCGTATGCAAAAGTTACGACCTCGGGAAGTTGATGTACTAACTTACCCAAAAGGGTCCCACATGACTTTTGGCGCTTCATCTCCTAGGGTTATGTTTTTGGATGTCTAGGGTTTTTGGCATTCCTGTTTATTGTAAAAAGGCCTTCATAGCCTCATTATAATCATATTATTGCGAATGAGCGCAATCGTCACATATCTTCTCAAAGATAAGCCGCCACCATTCCAACAAGCTTGTTTTCCGCTGCATTTTACAGTTTCAACTTATTTACTTATTAAATAGAAAACCAATTTTAATGTCTCTCTATTATTCTGTGTTAAGCATATTTTAATAATCTGTATTCATTTCTTTCTTGTCATAAAATATGGATCAGTGGTATCAAAGCGATCTTCTCCTTATCATCTTAATGCATGTCCCAACGACATCACGGTATAAAGAATTGGGTCTCGAGCTTGTTTCTATTGAGGACAAAAGCTCTCGCACACCCAAACAACCTCTCATGGTAGGAGAAAAGAAAGATGACGAGACATGAAATCCTTTCAAAATGTTGATTGAGGAATCCCTCACGCAATAGAGGAACGAGATGATGGATGTTTTTGCGCAAATCCTTCGACGACTACCAAAAGGTGGTGCATCTTCCTCGAGCAGAGGTGTCTCCCCCTTGAAGGTACAAATCAACTTCGAGATTCCTATATTTGAAGGTCAGACAGATGCAGATTTTGTATACAAGTGGTTGAATCTAATAGAAGGGTATTTTTTTGTCCATAATTTTTCAAATAGACAAAAAATTACTTTTGCGCTCCTTAAATTCATTCCCCATGTCAAATATTAGTGGAAAACTTTCTATGAGAAAAAGGAAACAGAGGAACCCTCATTATTTACAGTCGCGACCACCTGGGAATTCTTCAGGGATGTTATTCAGGAACAATAATACCTTGTCGAAAGTTATGATGACTTGTATACCAAATGGACCACACTGCGGCAAGAAAGAGACCAAGCAGTGCCATATTTTACAAATATATTCTATACCTTGCGCACCAAGCTAGGTATCAAATATTCAGAGAGACATCTAGTGCTCAAGTATCACGGTGCTCTACATAGATACATCCAAACCAAAATGGAATTTCTAGACATCTCATCCTTGGGCGCGACCTATCGATATGCCGTCAAAATCTAGCAGAAGCTCAAACAAAAGATGTGACAATTTGGGCCTGGGAACCCCTCACAACAAAAACTAGGAAAGGGCGGCCCCAACCTACATAACAAATAACATAGCAAAGATGGACAATATCAGGAGAACCAATCCAAGCTGCAAGCAAAGAAGGACACCAGAAAGACAGAGAAGGATATCGGGAAGTGGTGTGACTTCCATAAGAGCCCTTGGCATAACATTATTGATTGCCACTCGAAGAAGTCATTGGTGGCCAAAGTGAAAGCCTCTGAATCAAATGTGGGTTTTGAATCTGAGTCAGAACCAGAAAGGGAAAGATGGATCATTGACGTGGAACCCATTTCCATTGTTTCTACCACCAAGCTCCATCCTGGTGAACCAAACAAACTAGAAGAAGGCGAGTGCCTTTTTATTGCACAGATGTGGGTAAAAGGAACCACGTTTCAATTCATCGTTGATAGCGGTAGCCAGAAGAACCTCATCTCAGTAAAGTTCATCAATGAATTGGCCCTATTGACAACGCCACACCCGCATCCCTACACCATTGGATGGCTCCACCAAGGAAGCAATATCTGCGTCAAAAAACAATGTCGATTGTCATATGCCATCAATCCCTACAAAGACGAGGTATTGTGTAATATTTCTCCTCTCGAAGTTTGTAATGTTCTTTTGGTCCAACCTTATTTATGGAAATGTCATGTTGTATATGAGTCTAGGACTCATAGTGTTATTATTACTTTGAACAGTAAATTGTACAGGATAACTGAGGCAGTCCCTTCTAGTGTTATTTCCTTGATATATGTCAAGCAATGTAGGAAGGTCATCTCTCAGACCAGGAAATTTGTCTTCTTCGTGATTCGCTCTCAAAGTAAGTGAAAGATTGTAGCCGCATCCAGGGCCTCCGTGGCCGATATCTCCACACAACAGAAGCAAGTGGATAAGGTCGTGGATGATTATTCATATATATTATCCTCTCCTATCAAGGTAAATCTGCACTGCCAGGTCAAGCATCCCATCGATCTGACCCCAGGCGCACCGCTACCCAATGGGCCAATATATCGTCGCTCTCTATTAGAAAATGAGGATCTCAAGAGGTAGATCCAAGAATTTATCCACAAGGGGCACATCCATCTCAGCTCATTTCTTTGTGGGAGTCCAATCGTACTGGTGTATAAGAAAGATGGGACCTGACAACTCTGCATTGATTACTGAGCCCTGAATAAAATCACAGTCCGGAACCAATACTCGATTCCCCGAATTGACGACCTCCTTGATCAACTCACGGGGGGAAAATACTTTAGTAATATTGATCTGAAGTTTGGCTACTACCAAATCCCAATAGAATAGACATATGTATGGAATACCACATTCAAGTCAAAAGAAGGTCTTTTTGAATGATTGGTCATGCCCTTTGGTTTGACAAATGCTACATCAACTTTTATGAGGATGATGGACAATATCCTGTGACCTTTCACCAATAATTTTGTAGTGGTGTATGTGGATGACATCCTCATCTAAAACAAGACTTGGGTAGAACACTTGCAACATATTCAACAGGATTTGCACACCCTGTGACAGCACAAACTATATGAAAACTTGGAAAAATCTCCTTCGGCATGGACATGATCCATTACTTAGGCTACATCATTGATCAGCATGGTGTGCATGTGGATCCAGCCAAGATCCAGATCATCTGTGACTGGACATCCCCAACCAAACTCACTGAGATTCAAAGCTTCTTGGGCCTCACCAATTTCTATCGCAGGTTTGTGTTGGGATTCTCTCATATCTCATGGGCCCTCGGCCAAGTAACCGGGGGTGGTGGTAAGGAAAATTTTGCATGGGGCTTGTCCCAACAAAAATCCTTCAATGACTTGAAGCAGTTTTTGTTCTCATCCCCAGTACTTTCATTACCGAACCTACATCATCCCTTTGAGATCAAGTCATATGCTTCAGACTATGTTGTGGGCACCGTTATCACTCAACATGGCCACCTCGTGGCATATCATAGTGAGACACTATCAAATGTTGTCCATAAGTACCCTACTTATGACAAAGAAATGTACTCCATTTTGCAAGCCTACCTCCAGTAGAAACATTACATTTTGGGGAAGGAGGCAGTCATCCACACTGATCACAAGACAATACAGTTCATGCAAACCAAAGGAAAATTCTAGAATGACTGCCATCAGAAGTGGGCCACATAATTACAACAGTTCCACCTCAACATCAAGTATAAAACAAGTACCAACCAAGTTTTTTATTGCATCATTCGACCTCCAGTCACGACACTCACCATGGTGCTAGATTGTTGCGTCCATGACACCTCTGGATGGCCCCACCTCTATGAGATAGACCCTGACTTCTCCACCACCTACCAAATGTTGGGAAAACAATTAGTGGTCGTTAATTTCCATTTTCAATACGGGTTTTTGTGCCATCTAGGTCATCTCTCCATTCCATCAAGCAAGCACGCAAAGCTAATTTGGGAATCTCACTATAGTTGGGTGGTAGGACACTTTGGCATCGAAAAGACAGTGGCAATGTTGTAGAAACATTTCTACTGGACAAAAATTCGACAGGATGTCGGCAAGTATATCAGGTACTGCACCTGCTGCACTATTGTCAAACCAACCACTAAGAAACATGGCCCATACACCCCTCTGACTACTCCTGACAAGCCATGGGAATCCATATCAATGGACTACATGTCAGGCCTCCCATCCACCAAGAGGGGTGATGATTGTGTTTTTGTGGTTGTTGATCACTTTTCCAAGATGGTGATTCTCATGGTCACCTGGAAGAAGAACATCACTATAGAGGCCACTACCAAGCTATTTTTTGAATGCATATGGATACACTTTGGGATCCCACAAACCATTGTCTTAGATCGGGACAGTCATTTCCTCAGCACATTCTGGTCGATCCTCTGTTCATTGGTGGATACCAAGCTCACCAAATCCACTTCCTTCCACCCCCAGATAGATGGCCAAACTGAGGTCGCCAATCGAATGATCATACATATCTTTCGCATGTACAATTCCAAGCACCCTCGCACATGGGATGAGATTCTTCCCTATGTCTAACATAACTACAATCGATTCCTTCATAGCTCAACTGGACACAACCCCTTTCAGGTGGGGTTGGGATTCCAACCATTGGGCCCCATGGATGTTGCACTACCCCTGGTGACCACCTCGACCGACTTGTCCCCTACTCCACCAGAAGCTGAAAATGCCACCCAATTCATTGAGTGGATCTAACACATCTACCAACAGGTTCAAGATATTTTACAGAATTCTAATGCCAAGTACAAGTAGCACCATGATTAACACTAGGTGTCACATAAGTTTCAGGTGGGCGACAAAGTTTGGTTGCACTTGCAGAAAGAACGCCTTACAAGGCCACATCGAAAGCTTCTCCTACTTTGGTATGGGCCATACACCATCACCAATTCTGTGGGTGACAATTCTTTTGTGCTCAACATTCCCCCTTTCCTTGGCCTGCACCCAATCTTTGACATGGCTCTCCTTCAGCCATATTTCCCACCATTATTAGACACCTCAAAGATAGCAGAGCAGTTGACACCAAAAAATCTCAACCCTGACTACATGAAACATGCATCCAGTGATCATATTTTGGACACACATATCAAGGGCACCCGACAACAAAAGATCCAACTTTATCGAGTTTTCAAAGCAGGGCAGCTCCTGCACCAAGGCAAGTGGCTCGCCCGGGACCAAATTCAGCAAAAAATTCCTCATCTGATGGGGGAACTCAACGCAATGGAGACCATTGCTTCTTAAGGGGAGAGGATTGATCCATATGTATTTTGGTGGCCTCCCACCTATTCCAACTGGTTCATTTTGGTAGTTTTCCATTTTGGCTTTTTTTTCCCTAGTTTTTGGGTCCTTGACTTGCAGGGTCGTTTTGAGGCCCTAAACTGCATTTTTAGGGCTCTCCATAGTTGTGATTAATATTTGATAGACAACAACAAAATGTGTAGTCCTTGTATATACCTTTCCAATGGGATATCGTGCGCCTCAAACGAAGATCGTATGAAAAAGTTACGACCCAGCGAAGTTGATGTACTAACTTACCCAAACGGGGCCCACGTGACTTTTTGCGCTTCATCTCCTAAGGTTAGGTTTTTGGATGTCTAGGGTTTTTGACATTCCTGTCTATTGTAAAAAGGCCTTCATAGACTCATTTTAATCATCTTCTTGCAAATGAGCACAACCATCACATCTCTTCTCAGAGATAAGCCCCCACCATTCCAGCAAGCTTGTTTTTCACTGCATTTTATGGTCTCAACTTATTTCCTTATTGAATAGAAAACCAATTTTACTATATCTATGTTATTTTGTGTTAAGCATATTTTAATATTTTGTATTCATTTCATTCTTCTCATAAAATCTGGATCATATTATTACTTTATTATTTTAACTATGATATTATTATTTTAATAACTCTGCCCTATAGCTCCGCCCTAAAGTTGCTCCTCCTTTGTTATCAGGAAAAAGCCTCGGTACTCCAGTATGGTACACCGCCAGCATAGTTATTCATTACAACTTCCCTACCTAGTTATATTATGTCATGTGCGTAAATTACTTAAGGTATTTTTTGCGTAGAGGAGAGCAACTGCCTAGTTATTCTCTATTTATTTCTTTGGTCTCAAGGCTCAACCCCATTATGAACTACTCTCCCTAATAACTACTATAATCCTAAGAACTAGGATGTATACAATATGTATATTCCCCTCAAAGGTTGATTAGGGGAAAATATACCATCCAACCACCCAATTCCGCTCTCCACTTCGTACGAGGCTGGGAAGGAACAAGAAACAATGAAGGTGGAAACAATTGACGGAATGGAATATAATTGGTTGGGCGACCATAGGAGAAACAACATCGGAGAATGATTCTCTTTTTGGTGCGCAACCTCCTCCCAAATGAAAACCATGTTATTTTTGGCTCCCCAACAGTGGTGTATCATTGATTGTTGTGTTGTATCCCGCCCCGATTCCTGACTAAAGAAAAAGGTTCTAAGCTAGGTATATTGGGTAAAGGTGTGTTTGGAAACAATTCATTAAAGGTTTAGTAAGGTAAAATATTAATAGTCAAAGTGCCTTACCTCCTAATATTCATAAAGAAAGTGTTATCAAAGCCATGTATCAAGCTATTATAAAGGAAGAATCGAACTGGATGAGAAACTCTCCCCCAATCAGTTTCTATAGCCTCCCACAGAATGAGGGTCTAAGTTCTCTCTAAATTATCTAGATGTTTTCCACATGTAAATTATCTCTATCTATATTCTTTTTGTCCATAAATTATTTAGATGTTGTATGTAGTTCGTGGACTCATAAATGTCGATCGGTGGGTATTTTCTCATTTCTCTTAGAGAGAGAAATAAAAATGAAATTATTTTCTCTTACAGGAAAATAAGAAAAGGAGAAATATAAATTTACAGTCTTTATAAAGGAATTTAATAAAATTTTATATTCCAAGGAAATTTCTCCATTATGAAAATTAAAAATATAATTATAATCTCTCCCTTCTTGGGTAAATGAGTAGATTTATTTTCCTTATTACTTGTGCTTTACTACTCTTACTAAATTTTAGGAAATGGTCCTAAGACAAATATTTATCTCCACAGTAAATTTTTACATTTCTACCAACATTTATTGCCCACCAAAATTTAAGGGGATTCTTCCCAAATTTATGAGATTTAACACAAATTAAACATAAATGTTTATTTATGCCCCAAATAGAATTTTGAGAACTTTGGTATTTTAATTCATTTAGGAAAATTTCATGTTTATGTCCTAATTATTTTTCCTCAATAATTATTTATAAGGACTTTGAATGTTTTCCCATATTTGGGTTGTTCTCCTAAAGTGAAACCCAGATATGATATCATCTAAGCTTTCTAGCATAGAATTTGAGGACATACTAAAATAGAGCATTATTAGGAAGAAAAATCACTCTCTCTTCTTTCAGATGTGTCATAGATATTTTTAATTGTTCAATCATCATTTTCCAAGCATGCATTAAACTGTACAGCACAGTTAACCAAAACATCCACTCCCAGAAATCTTATTTTAGCACACAAACAATCAATAGATAATGAAGTAAATCAAATGAGCTTCAACTAAAACATTCTCTTCCTTTTACCTAAATTTCTCAAGCCACTTTTGTCATAAATTAAACTTACACATATCTTAACACATAGTCTATAACTTTCTTTGAACTTGACACTATAGAGATTTAGCAAAAATATACTTATCTAGGACCCAAAAAATGATACAACTGCGGAAAGGGGTGCCATTTTCCTCGCAACCCTAGGCACAACAACTCCTGGATGGATTTATCATTGGCCACCCCCTAGCCAGGTCATGATGCTCTGAGAGAAACTCTTCCTTTTGTTCATCAACAACCAGGGTCGAAGATCACTCTCCTCTTCCCACAGTAATTTAGCAAGTTGTTTCTCTCTCTACCAAGCAAGGGGTATGCAATGAGTATTTCCTCAGACACTTATCCTCTCTGCAACCCAGTTTATTAGTTTGGTTAGAAAACATTTCCCAACAATTCCCATATCCAGAACAAATTCATTTTTTAGTTCTCTTCAGAACCAGAGAGATGCACATGCTCTCCCCTTCATAAAAAGGTCACCAGACTCACTCCTCTACTATTTCTCTCTCTTCCCATGTTTTTCTTTTCATTTCCTGCCTTCTTTAGCAAGATTTTGTGGGTCAACTTCACCAAATTGTGGGTCACCCTAGAATCTTGTAGATGGGTACTTTTCGTCCCATGCTTCTAAGGCAAGGAAGTTCTGGTACAAAACCCATTCTTGTTCATAAATTTGGGAAGTTGATATTTCAACTACCAACTTCCTCCATTAATCACAATTCTAGAAAATGGGAAATCTGGATTTTTATTGAATTTTAAATTGGCAAGAAAAATTTCCTCATTGTTTCCCTCTCATGGCATCATGACCTGTATAGGCAATCCCCCTCAGTAGTTGTCCAACATTTTATTTTTTTATATTAGTAGCATAAATATTTACACTACCATTTTAGCACAATATAGTTATATTTACAAGCTGGGGGAAAGAGGGGTATTACAATCCCCTCCCGCTTAAAGGAACATTTTCCTCAATGTTCTTTGCATCTTAGCAACACCTTTCATGCCTCATGCTTCAACTACTTTAGAAGCATTTTTATTTTATCCACCTGGTCCTTTCTCAAACTCTTGGCCTTTGTCACATGTTTACAATGATTTCAAACAACAATCATATTAATCACAATTTCATGCAAAAAAAAATTATTGTTGTTCAAAACTCAAGGGGAAATATTTATATCAACACAATTCTTATCTGTGTAATTTTATGTATCCACATCCAATTGCTTTTCTTACTAACTTGTCCCACTATTTCCTTTACATACCTATTGTGTGAATGATCCCAACCAATAGTTTACAATAATTATTTGAAGTCTCTTCTTCCTTGCGGTCACTCACCCTCTAGGCCCAAGCTCAGGCATCCCCTTCTCTATTATACAGCCCCTTGGGTGATCCATATTTATTTTCCAAGGCTTTCTCACACAAGAAGAGTTTTAGAGACTTAATCGAGTCTTACAGCCGAGTCGTCCCTCTGACTTTCTCTACCGAGGCATCCCTCCAGCTTGTGCTACCACAACACAACTTATTCTATGGTGATCATGAATTATCACATGGTTCTCATGTCACAACAATAGCCTTCTCCATTATTTTCATCATGAAATCCATCCTCTATCCCTCCAGGATAGATATTTCATATCACCTGTATCAGTAACCATGAGATGTTATCATCAATTCCAATTCATAATTTTCTTTCAAATATGTCACCCACAGATTTCCAAATTCCACATTTTATTTTCAGATCTGTTCTACAAAAGAACCAAATTCACAAGTATGAGATTTTTCCTTCCCATAAAAAAACAATTCTCAACAAACATCGGTCTTCCTTATAGGCTTACTTCCTAATCATGTCCTCAATTTAACATATTATAATATGAAACTCAAGTTTCATATGGTTGCATCTAAACACTTCCTTCCTTACTAGTAACTGGTGGTGCCAATACTCATGGCCACCCACTTCCTTTCT
>ML779845.1:1096848-1141332 GCA_009831015.1 Picea engelmannii | reverse complement strand
TATATATATATATATATATATATATATATATACACACTAAAAAATAATTGTGTGCTTGGCTTGCAGGTTATGTGGAGCTAGAGCTTGGCCGAGATTTGTATACATTTATGTACACACTCCCTAACATTTTATATATACAGAGCGTTAATGTGTATCTAACCATTTCTATTACATAACCCCTTTCATGGGTTTCATTGTACAGGTCAACAAGTTTTAGAGTTTTTAGAGAGTTTCAGGGTTGTTTACAGGACACACAGCTTAACTTTCTATCCAGAGTCAAGAGGATGGGTGGATAGGTAGGCCCTTGGCTCCAGATTTTAAATTAGGACTCTGATACCATGTGTAAGGTCTCTTCCAACAGAGACTTATAAATCGTAAATTAAAATAGAGACATGCTAAACGAACCTTAAACCATTCCTTATTCATCATAATAATCCACTACATATTCATCATATTAATATTCATGAGCAGATTATAATAAATTTCATAACACAATAGAATAATGAAAATACATACCTCTAACTGATGCTACTGTTGTCCCCAACTCTGTTGTCCCCAAATCTACTTGATGCACTGCCCAAACCGTCTAACCACTTAGCTAGCTAGGAACAAAGCCTCTCCACCCCCCTAGCTCCAGGATTCTGTAAGGATTCCTGGCCCTCGAGCCCAAAACTCCCAGCAATAGGTGTCCCCTATCTCAGTCCTCCAACAAACTTCTCCAGCCAGAAACCAGAAATCCAATCTCCCAATCTCCCCCACAGTCAAAATGGTCAATATCGTCTCCCTTATGAAAATAATCTCACTCCAAAAAAAAGTTCCCCCTCCTGAGTGTTTTTCCCCTCATATCCTCCTTTTCCTCCCTTCCTCATTCAATGCCTTCTTCCTTTCATTAATATTCACTCACCTTATCCCTCCATTCAATGCCAACCACCTTATCCCCTTCTCCTTAATGGTTCCATCATCCGATATGTTAAGTTTCCATTTAATAACTTAAAATTTATTAAACTTAAATTCATTAATCAAATGTTTTAATGAGTTAATTAATTAATTAATATACATTAAACAATTAATAATTCATGACAATTAATTAATTAATTAATTAAACTTAATATACTTTAAACCATTATTTAACTATGACAATTAATTATTTAACTAGGGTTGTTACAGATAGAAAGCGGGTAGAGAGGGAGAGTGAGAGGGATATAGAGAGGGGGGGTAGATATAGGAGAGGGAGAGAGAGAGAGAGAGAGAGAGAGAGAGAGAGAGAGAGAGAGAGAGGGAGGGAGAGATGAGGGAATGGCTTATAAGAGAGTGTGCACGTTATTAGGAATGGGTGTGTGTTCCTAGAGCGTGTGCACACTCTTAAGAACGTGCACGCATTCTTTTGAATTCAATTTTTTTTGGGTGGGATTGACAATGTGTATGCCGACTTGGTTGGATCAGATTTATGTTTGGGATGAAAAACCTAGTGGTTCGGTCTAAAAATTGATAAAAACCTCCATTTTTGTGAATACCCCTTTATATCTCTATCTTTGACGTTATTTTTCTATAGGATAAATAACTCACTTGTTGAGGAAACTATAAACATAGATAGACTCGGCTATGAAGATTTCAAATACATAATTAAAAATAATAATAATAATGTTTACTATTTTTAATCTATTTTTGTCTTCACTTATATTAAAATCCTAGAATACACACCTTTCTTATTTCTTTTATAATTTTTTGTCGGCTTAACAACTTCTTGAATGAGTTATATGTGGCACTAGAGGAGACCGATAGCTACAATCTAAAAAAATAAAATTGTTTTGATCATGTTAATACCCTCTTAGCCTACACGAACACAAGACGTTGTAATTTCAAGCATATGTTGACTTTGATAAATTTAAAATTTCCAAAAAATACACAACACAAGAAAAATGGGTTCTCTACAATTATACAAGTTTTGGGAATGAAATTCCATCGTTAAGGTACTCAACACCTGCATGAACAAAACATATACCTTATATTTTGTTGGAAAAATAAGATAGTATTGTTAGAAAATATCAAATTTTACATAGTTATTCACAATATCTATGAACAAAAGTTGTATATTCGGAAATCTAATTCAATTTCCTACGTTTCATATTTTTACACCATATTCAAATTCATTGTAAAAGTACCTTGAATAATCCCTCCAAGTTAACATATTGTTGTTTTTCCAGGTTTGCACTTCCACTAACGAGTCATGAGAGACCATCATTATCTTGCACTCAACCTTAACAAATCTATGGGTAATATAGTTAATTTTTTTATGGAATATGGGTAATATAGTTAATTTTCTTATGGAATATGGGTAATCTAGTTAATTTTCTTATGGAAGAGGATCTTAGAATATGCAAGAAGTATTTATAAGAAATCCAATGTAGCCAAACACAAGAAGGAAGATATATAAAATTGCAAAAGTTGTGAGGAAAAAATCAAATTTAAAAGTAGATATGAAAGAAAAAAGAATGTGCATTGAATATCCAAGTTTTATCATGAACACTTTGAACAATTTTTATTTTAGAATGTTTTGTTTTTAGCATTTGCATAATGTTATTTGTTGAATCAATTATGATGCATCCTTAGGAAAATGATGGAGAAAATGACTTGGTAAATGAATTTGAATGACTTAAATCTCCACAAGAAGATGTTTTTGTAATGCCTAAATTACAGAGCCTCATATAAATAAATAATTTCTAATCTACTACTTTAATTGTTGCAACTTAGTTTAAAATTTCCTTTCTTGATTTTCTTTCTACCAGCATAATAATTGGCAACAACATGATAATCAACAACAAGCTAATAACAAAAACATACTAACAACATAGAAATAAGACAACAAGATAATAACAACAACATACTAACAACATAATAATCAACATCAATTTAATGATAGAAGAAAATGCATAAAATATCTACCTCAATCTAAAGCTTAGTTGATTTAGCCCTTTCCTGGTTGTTGATGATCCTTCCCAACTACCCAAACTGAGTATTAACCTCTCAGCCAACTAGGAACAACCTCTCCAACTCTCTAGATATAGGAATCCTTGTGGTTTCCTGGCCCCTGAGCTCAAAATTCCCAGCAACAATTGTGTCCCTGTGAGAGTTCCAAAAAAAATAAAATTGTTCACTAATCTGTTCCTTTCAGAATTTATTCCTCCTCCTTCTTCCCCCAATTTCACCTCTCAAAACCAAACAACCAAAAGATCCCTCTCCAAGTCCTCTCCCCTCTTTCTTATCCTCCTCCCTCAAATCCCTCTCCCTCCTTCAATTCTCCAACCACCTTATCCCCCATTAATTCCTCAACCACCTTATCCCTCTCATTAATTACTTCAACTACCAATTTAAATAATATTATAATAAAGACTCATAAATTTATTTTAATAATTAATTGAATTAATATTTATCAACCATGATAATTAAATAATTTATTAGGGTTGTTACATACACCCACCCTTCAAGAAAATTCGTCTCGAAGTTAGAGTAGTTTACAATACAAGGGTAATGACACATGGTTCATACATCCACATCAAATAAACAACATCATCAGTTAATAAAACAACTTATACATACTAGTGTACATGTGCAAGGAATGCATGTGCAGCTAGAACATACAAGACTCGCACATGTACTAATGACAATAATTATCACACTTATAGTAATTCTCATATGCATCCAATCCAATCAACAAGACCATTCATTTCATAAAAGATAGTAAACCAATTAAAATATTTGCAAAATTCCTCAATTATAATAATTTAGCACAAAAAACATTCATTTAGATAATTGTAGTTCAGTTAAGCAATTATAAATATACATATATACATACATTTTTTTTCAAAAGGGAGAAAACAATAAATTCTACTATAAGGAGAAATCCCCACACACTCTCAACTATTTCTATTCATCATTTCTCCCTAACTTACTTCTATCTTCCATCCCTATCCTTCCTCCGCTAGACTATCTTGGAGCATAAACTATATTTACCTAACTCCAAATAGAATCCATAATCGAAAGTGTCAACTCTCTTGACCAAGATTCCCCACCAGGGAACTGACAATCATCATCACATGTCTAGGGGAGTGTGAGCTAACACCATCCTCCCATGACTCCATGTTTCATAGAATACATGGTGGGGAATCCCTCCACCCCTCCTAATATGACTAGGTTCCACACCCTACCATGGAACATATAGTGGAATTATGTTGCTGGGAATTTTTTCATCGTATATTCAGTTTTAGGTAGTCTCACCACCTGAAAAAACTGCACTAGTCCATATATCATTGGAATGCATTCAAACCAAAATAATTTCACATACAAGGATTCATACCATATTGTTTCTTGGTCGGTGTTCACGATATCAAATTTTTATTATCATTATCCTTTGGCTATTTCATAGCCCATTGACCTGCAAATTAGTCTATAACACAAAATCATACATATATATGAATTATCATCATGTAAATGCATTTAACCATAATCTCAATTCAGTATCCACATACCAACAACTTTAAATGTCAAAATTTTCAAGTTAGAAATATATTGTATAATATCCATCATAATTCAAATAACGTTAAATATTCATAGAACTGACATTCACATAATAGATTGCATAATATCCATCATCATTAAAATTTCGTTAAACATTCATAGAATTGACATTCACATAGGTTCATACGTCTTAAAAGTTCAAGTGTATCATTAATAGTTTCACAGTGAATAGAAAATAAAGGTGATTAGGCCTTAGGTAATTCTAGATTTCTAAGTCAAAAGGTGGCATTACATACACCCAACCTCCGAGAAACATATTCCCAAGGTGGTCAAAAAAGTGAGGGATGATCTTGTTGTAAGGTCTCGACATCCTCCCAAGTAGCAGATCATGGGCTATACTTGTCCCACTGGACCTTAACTTGTTCTACCAGACGGTTCCTGAGTTGTCAGACCCTACGATACAATATGCGTAATGGTTCTACCATGAGGGTTCCTGCGTCCAATACCTGCAATTCCTTCCAATTCGGTTTATGAGATTCGTCAGCAACATAATGACGTAGAACAAATACATGAAAAACACTATGAGTTTTATGCAAGTGGGGTGGTAGTACGAGACGATAGGCAATGGGTCCAATTATTTCTTGGATTTTGAATAGTCCTATAAATCGAGGTGACAACTTTGTCCCCTTCCTAAACCAAATGGTACTCTTATTAGTCTTGATACGAATGAAAACTTGATCTCCCAGTTTATAACTTTGTTTAGTCCTATGTGCATCAACATAACGTTTTTGTCTATCATGCGCTTCCTTTAGCTGCTGCCTAATCTGAAACACTTGTTCCTCCATATCTTGAATCGGTTCTGGCCCAACTGTCACTTGATCTTCTAACCTTTCCGAACTCAATAGTGTTTTGCATGGCCTTCCATACAGAGCTTCGTAGGGTGTCATTCCAATGGATCTATGAAAATTGTTATTGTAGGATAACTCTACCAAAGGTAGATACTTCTCCCAATGGGTTTGATTATCTATAACATACATCCTGAGCATGTCTTCCATAACCTGATTTACTCTCTCAGTTTTCCCATCTATTTAAGAATGATAAGTTGTTCTTAAGTTCAACTAAGTCCCCAACGCTGACTGCAAACTTGTCCAAAGCCTAGAAGTGAATCTGGAGTCCCTATATGAAATGATCTTTTTGGGTAACCCGTGTAAACTGATGATCTCACTTATAAACACGCGTGCCACATCAATGACATTGTAAGTGTCTCTAACCCGAATAAAATGAGTACTCTTTGTCAACTTATCAATTATCACAAGAATTACATTGTGTCTATGCGATGTGAGCGGAAATCCCACAAAAAAATCCATAGAAATGACTTCCCATTTGGACATAGGGATATCATGTGGTTGTAGGAGATGTGTTGGGTGGTAGTGGTCAACTTTTACTTGTTGACACTCTAGGAACTTGGAAATGAAATGGACTACATCATGCTTCATGCCTACCCAAAAGAAAAGCTTCTTTATGTCTGCGTACATTTCTTTCACACCCATATGCGAACAATGAAGTGCTCTATGGGCTTCCTTGAGTATGATGCTTCGAATATCCCCACCTTCGGGGATGTACATCCTTCCTTGATATCTTAATAGTCCATCTGCTTCCAGGCTATATCCTTCATACTTTGGATCTAATTGCATTCCATTTTGGAGGGTTGAAGTAACCTTTAAATACCAAATATCTCCAAGAAGTTTCCCCAACACATGCTCCCTAAGATTAACTTTTAAGGGTACCGAGGAGAAGACATGTGGTCTCCTACTCAAGGCATCCACGACCACATTTTTCTTTCCCTTGATGTACATAATTCCAAAATTGTACTCACTGATAAACTCACTCCATCGCCTCTTCCTGGAATTGAGATCCCTTTGAGTGAAGAGATGATTTAAGCTTTCATGGTCCATTTTGAGCTCAAAGTTTCTCCCCACCAGATAATTCCTCCAAAGTTTCAGAGCTAGCATTACAACTTCCAACTCTAAATCATGAGTCACATAAATATCCTCATGTTGCTTCAAATTCCTTGACACATACACTATCACTCCTCCATCCTTCATTAGCACATCCCTCAACCCTTGCTTCAAGGCATCCGTGCAGACTATGAAGTATTTTTCCATATTCGACACTCATAGAATTGGTGCACTAGTTAGTAATCTCTTAAGCTAGATGAATGCAATATCACATTCTTCTATCCATTCATACCTGACCCCCTTGCATTGCAAATTGGTGATGGGTTTCGCTATTTTAGATAACCCTTTCATAAATCTCCGACAATAACCTACTAGTCCCATGAAGCTTCTTACCTCATGAGCATTTTTCGGCACTGGCCATTCCATAATGGCCTTTACCTTTTCTGGGTCCAAAGAGATTCCTTCACCGAAAAGGATATGACCTAAATAGTGAATTTATTTCTGGAATAAATAGCACTTCGAAAACTTTTCATACAATTTGTTCTCTCTAAGGCATGACAACACCACTCGCAAGTGTTCCTCATGTTTTCTTTTCTTCTTGGAATAGATGAGGATATCATCCAGAAATACTTGTACAAAGCGGTCTAAGTATTTTCAGAATACACCATTCATGAGGCTCATGAATACTGGTGGCGCATTGGTCAAACCAAAAGGTACTACAATGAACTCGTAATTCCCAAACTGAGTTTGAAATGCAGTTTTCCGAATATCACCTTCCTTGATCCTTAACTGGTGATATCCTGATCGCAGATCGATTTTTGAGAACATTGCCGCTCCTTTCATCTGATCAAAGATATCATCTATATATTGCATTGGGTACCTATTTTTCACTGTAGCACGGTTCAATTCCCTATAATCTATACACACTCATCAAGAACCATCCTTCTTCTTCACAAAAATTACCAGTGCACCCCAAGGTGAGACACTAGGCCTTGTTATCCCTAAGTTGAGTAGTTCTTTCAACTGCATCTACAACTCACAAATTTCTGGTGTTGTCATCATATACAGAATCTTGGAAATTGGCTCCACACCAGTTTTTAGCTCAATGGTAAATCAAGCTCCCTCTCAGGAGGTAACCATGGAAACTCTTTCAAAAAAACATCCTTAAACTCCGACAATACTGGGTACTAATCCAAGGAGGGTCTTTTCCCTTCATTTCCTTCTTCCACTACATATAATCGAGAACCTTGCCTCATGTAAATTTTAACCTTCATGGTCAAGATAAAGTGTAGAGACACTTTCCTCCATAAACCACAGATCTCTACTGACCTTCCTTCATCATCACTGCAAAGCACCCTTTTCACAAAAAAATCTACCATAGATTGATGGGATTCTAACCAATCCATTCAAATGATTAGGTCATATGCCCCCAGAGAAGTGACGTACACCTTCAACCTAGTAGTACAAACTCCTAGGTCTACTAGACAATTATCAATGCTAGGTCCTACCGCTTTTTTTCCCCTGAAGCCATCTCAACTTGTTTAAATTCATCGTGCTTGTAGGCTGCCAACCCACACTTTTCTAATGCACAAGGTGAAATGAAACTATCTGTAGCACCATAATCAAATAAAATTTTAACATTGACATGATTTAGCATACCTGATGAATCCACCACCGTGGATTAATGTCCTGCCTGGCAATTATTAACCACTGCATAAATTTGGTGGCTACTACTCGCTCTTCCCATTGAGGCCTTTTCTTCTCTATGCACAAATCCTTCTTGTGACTCTGGGAAGTCACACTGGTAATGGGGTCCTCCACACCCGCAACACATAACATGAGGTGGAACCTGCACACTACTCTGCGATGGTCTCTGAAATGATTTCCTTCCCCTGGAGCCTCTGCCCTACTTGCTTCTCCCTGAGAAGGTCGTGGACCTGCCTGCATCGTTGGTGATGAGTGGGATGTTTCACTCCCTTCCATTGATATACCTATAGCAATTGTTCTATGTGCGACTCTATTGGCATAAAAGGGTGGCCTAGAGCTTCCTCCCTTGGAGAAGGTCCTAGGGGCCTTCCCCATGAATCCAGGATGTTGTGGAAAGGTTGATCTCGTACCTCTATTTAAGCTCATATGCTCCTCCACATAACATGCATTTTCAACTACTTCAGCTACTGACGACAGTTTCCACATCTGTACCATGGCCCTTATCTTAGGGTTTAACCCATACAAAAAATGTTTTTCCTGTCGGTGATTGGTATCTATGTGCGAGACATATTTTACCAACACCATGAACTTGATCTCATACTCTTCCATGCTCCCGTTTCCCTGAACTAGAGCGTGAAATGATCCCACCTGTTGTTCCTCATAGTAAGCCGACAAATATTTCCTCCGGAACCTTTCCTCAAAAATCTCCCATGAGACGGTGTCTAGGGTAAGGTGCAACTACCTCTCCAGGTTACCCCACTAGTTCAAGGCACTGCCCCTCAACTGAAACATCACTATGTTCACCTTATATGTGGAAGCATCGTCTCTTAAGGAGAAACATCATATCATTCCTTCCAACCATGCTTCCGCACTTTCACGCATGACCCCCAACAAACTCTGGGAGTTTGATATTTTGTAGTTCTCTGGTGATATCCCATGGTGGAGGCCCTCCCTCTGATTCCATCAACGCTTCAGGGTTACCCACTCCAGATGGTGGGGGTTCCACTTCGACATCTGCTAACTGATGTCCCTTTAATGTCTCATTAAAAGTCTCCAAAGAGCACAAAATGAGATCTAATTCAGGCGATGGTGGTGGCAGTGCCAGCTTTGGTAGTCCTTGTGATGATGCCCCTTGGCCTCGATTTCCCCGAGTCCTAACCATATTGAATAACTAAATTTGAATAAAACCAAATGCTTATCAGGGAATATTTTAAGGCATTCCACATTCGCTCAACTTATACATGTAAACATAGGGTTAGGCGTAAGTTTTTTTTTACTTTTCTGTAAACAAATGTTACTCTCTTTAGGGTAAGTGGCTTAGGTCAGGGTTAAAGCATATAAGCTTGGTATCATCATCTAAATATACTACTAACTCTCTCGCCTCGCTAACTAGGATAGCAGTGTGGGGTACTTCATCACTTACCTTTGGGTATTTCCTTAACATGCATTATAACCCGTCTTCTAAACCTTATATCCTTATATACCTTATAAATAACTAATCTCTCTCTTATTTAATAATGTTTTATAATTGATTAACTAAATATTTATCACATTACCCTTAATAACATTATATTAATTTAAGGTAATGTTAATTAATCAACTTTACATTAACACTTTTTTTTTTTCAAACCCATACATTATAACAATAATTTGAATTTTATATATATCAATATTAATATTATTAAGTTTTGTAATCACTTAACTTAAGGTAGATTATTATTAATATTTTCTAATTAATAAATTATCCTTAAAACTTATTAATAATATTTTCTAAATAATAATATTTAAAAAAATAAATTATCTTTAAAACTTACAATAATATTTTCTAAACTTATACTAATATTTTTTTACCATTTGTAGGGCCTATTAATAATATTTTCAAAATAAAAAATTAAAAGAAATTAAAATAATTAGGGTTGGGCGTCGTGGGTCCTCGCATGAGGCCCATGTGCCCCACCGCCCCCCCTACTCTCAGTACCTAAAACCCTACCCCCAACAAACTCTCACTCGCACATTGCATAATGTTCCTTCCCAACCACCTCTTCCATTCTACAACTGCGGGTCGAGGGTTTCTCTCTTTGGGTCCCCCATGGGCTCTTCCTTTCAATTTGGTGCTTGTATTTGACTTGGGTCGAGATTGGTCCAGTGCTTGGCATGTTGGCTAGCACGTAATTTGTGAGTCCCTTGAATAGCAATAGGTTGGGGTTTTGATGCTTGGCATAGTGCATGAGCTCTTTGTAGCCTCCTCCTGCTCCAGGGCTTGGTGTTTGGCGCTGGGATTTGGCTCTTTGTCGGTTCTCTCCATAGTGCACTGTGTAAGGGTGTTTCCTTGTGACCTGAATCTCGATGCTTACAGTGTATGGATCAACTCTTGGTTTCAGACAAGTAGTGCAAATAGTAGAGCGCTCGCATTTGGTGGACCAAATGCGAGGATGTGTTGAACACCCTCTGTGTTGCTTCTCAGTTAGCGGATGGTGGTTAAGTGGTTAGCACCCAAGGAGGATGCAAGTTCGAATCTCTTGTTGCTTCTGGGCTCGACTTGCTTGGTGTTGAACATCCTACAATGTAAGTGCCCCGAGTGGGATATTTATACTCCAGAGGAGATGCGCTTCTCACCATGGCTTCTCGGTTGTGGCCTGGCTTCATGCCATTGTAACCCTGCTTCTCACCTAACACTTGATCTATGTCTATATTTGGAGCTTAGTCTTGGTGTTCAGACTATCCATATCTCAGGTGCTTGACTTGTTGTTAGTTAGGGTTGGATAGGTGTAGTGCATGAAACATATTCTCCTCGTGGGCTCCTCCTTCATGGTGCTTGGACAAGACTTGGTGCTCCTCCACCCTTGTGACTTGCGCTTGGTGGCTTATATGATGGTCAAATATTTGGAGTAGTGGGCTCGATGATAGAAATACCAATATATTTTTTTTTTATTCTATATATTTTTAATATATTTCTTATTTTTATTTTATTTTTTATTTTTTTCGTGCTGAGCTATATTTTTTTTATAATCAGGTTTTAGTATTATATATATATATATATTAAAACAATATTTGAGAGCTTTCTAGGGATGTAAGTCTTATAATTATGTCCTCTTGTTTTTTTTTTTGCAGGTTTCCTCTCATTCTTTTGCATGTGAGGGTGAGTGTGTTTACAGGTACATGTTTGGAAAAATTGAACAAGTAACATGTGGATATGGAACTACAAGAGGTGTGGTAGGATCTTTTCCCTGCTACACTCACCCTCTTCTCTAACACTTTCACCATTTTCTCTAACACTTTTCTGGGTAGTTTTCTTATGGTTATTTAAGGGATTTAGTTTAAAGGGTTTTTAGGCTATAGGTTGGGGTTTGGGAATATATTGTACGATTATGTGGGTGGTCAAGCCCAATGTTATCACTGAAATTTCATCCGCAAATGGTTAAAGGAATTCAACATCGCCAAACAATTACGAGGTCACCCATGGATCAAAAATATCACAAAAGCATTCCCAAAAGGGCAAAAAACTATACAAATAGTGCAAAAATTAAAGGGCGCTATGAATACACAGGGCTCACACGCACATGCGTGAAACATAAATGCAAGATTCGCGCACATGCGCATGATGCGTGATTGTTGTCGCAAAAAGTCGTGCACCTCAGAAACGACGCATTTATGAGAGTGGTCGACCTGCCACCCACTTCTGGTTCATCGTCCAAGTTGATTTGACACTCAAATATGGACTGGATTCGATTGGGTGGCTGGTCAAAGACGTAGAAATGCCCTAATTAGCCTCTTTACACACTACAAACTAGTTGAACAATACCTCAAAGGAATGCTATATAAAGGCCATGGATACACTTCATTTTTCAAGGAATTCATAACAAAGTTATGCTCCCATTATTCTCTTGAGGAATATTCTATCCTTACCAAGAGTATACTTGCATTATTTCATTGGGAAATCCATCTCACCCCTTAAGTGGATTAGCCAAGAATTTTTTCACCATTTTCATTTTCATTTTCAAAGTTGTAAGAGGAGCTTATTTGTGGGGGTCCAAGAGCCCTCCCTTGGAGGAAGAAGGGACTCATAGTCCTCTTGATTCTCAGTGTTTTCTTTCACTAATATCAGCCTTATCATTGGTGACATGGGTCTCATTGTTTTTTTTGTCCTTATGTCCCTATGTTTATCAATTTAGTTGTTGTTTTATTTCTTAGTTTAATTCTTAGTTGTTGTTTTATATTTCTTTCTCTAACCCTTTTCCTTGCAGTTTTCCTACTTACCAAACCCAACTAAGCTTGCAAGCACCTCTATTTTTCTCACTAAGGTGACGAAAGAGGCACAACAGATTGGTGACTCCACTGCGGAAAGGCATCAATTTCCTACCCGATTTGGGTTTTTCTAACTCTTCTTTTGGTTTATTTAACTTGCAGGTGCATTAACCGGCCTAAGTCGACCTGTCAATCATCCAATTCCAAGGTGAATTGAGAGAATTCCATCCAAAATTTTCATTCACGGTCGTGTGTCACCTGTGCGCGGGTTTTTTGGCCCACAGACGCGCATCGTGCGCACATGCACTCAAGTCACAATTATGTTCTGCGCTCATTAACTTTTTTCAATCTGCGCGCATGCGCTATGTGCACCTCTGTCTCCACTGAGACCCGTGCACCTGTGCAAAAAATTCACATTGTAAGTTTCTTGAGATGTGGGGAAGGCCCTTAGCCTTCTTAAAAGTTATTTTATGCATGTTTTAAAGCTACACCACACTTAGTCTCCTCTTCATATAAAGGGGTTAGTCAAAACACATAGACACTTAGGGGGTTAAAATCATTATTTCCTCTTTTGCTTTCATTTTCGCCACATGGATGGCTTGTTTTGACTAAAAATATAAGTTGGAAATCATTTTTAATCACATTTAACTTGCATTGGGACTAGAAGTTGGATAACAATCGCCTAGTATGCTCTTCTCTCGTTCCTCTAAGCGATCTTGAGAATCAAAAAAAGATTGTGAAACAATTTCATCTCCCTTAAGAAGATTAAAACATTTAGGAGAGGATAACAACCCTTCTTGGGACTCCTCTTAGTTTATTTTTTCAAACACATCTTAATATTGTAATAGGCCCATACATGCCCACATATCACAAAGATAGGATAGTGCTTGAAATTTACTTTCTTAGATCAAATCACTAGGGAAGTTTAAAGGTTTTGTAATGGGCCCATACATGCCCACATGTTCAAAATCTAGGATAGTTTCAAAGCTTTTCTTAGATTAAATCACAATAGGGAGTTAAATGAATAGTAACGGACCCACATGTCCACATGCTAGCTTCCTAGGGACTTTTTGAATTACGCAAGGTTGTACCAAAGGCACTTAGTTAATTAAGTAATCAACACTTGTAAGGACCAAGCGAAGTCCACATGCAACAAGGTGACACCTAATTCATTAACAATTGGCACACTTTCACCCATTCACACACAAAAGTCACTTATCACTCACATAGCTTCTTCTTGAAATGTGGAGGTCAAAGTAAGTTTCCCCCAAAAGGATTCTGAAACACCCCACCCTTTTCTTGACGAACCTATCCACTCCCATTTAAATTCAACGAGGTTGGTTCACACCCCCAACCTCTCAAAACAACTACATCTAAATTTTTTCTAAAAATTCACTAAGTTTTCCTCCACAAGAGGTGCCAAAAGAAATTTTTTAGTCCAGGTAGGATTTTGGGGATAGGCATCCAAATAAATCCCCGTTATCTGGTTCTCGCATTGTCAAAACCATAGAAGTTGTCAAATAGGGAACTGAAAATCCTCCAAGTCAAGTGTTCCTAACACCATAAGGCAGGGAGATACCCATGAAGGGTTGAAGGCCGAGGTCCGGTTGTTTTGTGTGTCCCCCCTTGAGGCACCCACCTCTTGGATAGGATCCATCCCGTGACCCATTTCTGAGGCCGAAAATCTAAATGTTGCACTTTGACCGAGGTACCTAGTGACCAAAATTTAGGACATCTATCCAGGTGGCAATTGTGGGCTGCAATTTCACCTTGATCGTATTTTGTGTGGCTATTGGGAAATATCGCCAGGTCTTTCGGGATATGCCCCCTTTACCCCTCATTATAACCAATTATTTCATCCTTCACTAGTTTCTCTTCCGGTGACTTCAGACCCCACTGTTGAGTACTATTGGAAGGTCCAGTGCTATTTGAGAGGAAGGATGCTACATCTTTTAGGACACGAGAATTTTTTTTCTTTGATTCCCCACACAGACAAAACCCACTTATCCACATATATGCTTCTTTTTCAAACCACTTTATGTATGATGCACTTATGATTACATTTTGATTTGGATATATATATATTGTGTAAAGTTTAAAATTTGCAACAAAGGCTCTTGTTTTTTTATTACTCTCACCACCATTTGCACACATTCACTTAGCTAGTTGGACATCATAGGGGACCCACATAATCCCCATCGTTCCCGACGCTTGTTAAACCTCCCTCCTATCTTAGGGGGGGTGTCTAGTTTTTCCTACTCATCGACACCACCTTCACACACTCCTGTGAGTGCTACTTTGTTAGGATCAACTTTGCTTGGTTCCACACTACTTGGGTCCACTTCCGAAGGTCCTTCATCCACTCGCTCTCCTTTACATGGAAGTGGGGGGCCAACTTCCTCTCAAGGGGGAAGTACCAACCCACCTAGCCCCCCTCAAGGGTCAGGTTCACAACACACTCACACCATGGTTGGAGCTAATCCTCCCCCCCCATTGCAGATGCCATATTTGGCCTCTCTTAACATACCATATCTAAGAAAACTCACCAATGATCCTATGTTGCATGACCCCACATGGCCTACAATGCCCACCAAACTACCTTCAGACATCCCCAAGTTTGAAGGAAAGGTAGGAGATGACCCTGCCAACCATGTCATGACTTTCCACCTATGGTGCTCTTTCAACAAAATCATGGATGATTCCATTAGACTATGATTATTTCAATGCACAGTCATTGGCCCATCAGCCAAATGGTATGTAAATGAAAAATCAGGGTCCCATGCAACTTTTGAGTCCTTGGCCAAAGCATTTTTAACCTTCTTTCAATTACCAATCCAACATGACAATGGTCTGGAACTACTCTCTAATTTCAAACAAAACTCAGCCACACATATCGTTGATCACATTCGCGAGTGGCGTAGGTGACGTAGTTTGTGCAAAGCAAAAACCACCAAACAACAGTGTCTTGACTGGTTTCTTAGATCACTTGTCTCTCTCCTCAGTAAAGATGTAGCTTCCACCTTCCCTCAATCAGAAGAAGAAGCCATCAGTAAGGCTCAACAATGTTATCTCATCTATTCACAGTCAGGGTACTTATACATTGTACTTCCTGATCTCCCAAAACCTGTGTCCTTTGACCAAGACAAACTTGGGATGTCTCACTCAACAGACGGACTGATTGGTAATACCACTCACCACAGTCCACAACCCCAACAACCACCAATGTATGGAACACCTCAATACCCGTCGTCATATGGGGGCACCTCTTATTAACCCCCACCCCCTTATCAACAACCATACCCTATTTCTATGCCTCTACCCACCAGTGGGCCACCATCGGCACCCCCCATACAACCACCTATTCAAACAAGTTCTGGTACCCCCTCTACCTCAACTTATAGTACTAGTGAAAGTGCCACACCTTCCTATGTACCTTATGGATTGTTACCCCCACAGAATCCGTACTTTCCATTTCCTGGTCCCCCACAACCCATGGCTCCCCCACATCCTCATGCTGGGGTGAATTTTGTTCAACCCTCTCCCATTCAGCAATATCAAAATTTCGAACAACTGAATATGGCAAATCTGACCCATCCGTCGAACAATGCCAAAAAGAAAGGAAGAAACATGAACAACAACAACCCAGGTCAAGGTCGGAATCAACCCCAGCAAAACCAACCTACTGGGGCCAACCAGAACCAAGAGAATCAGAACCCCCAGGGGAGAAATAACAATAGGCGTCAAGGGAGAAATAACAATAATGTTAAAACCAACTTCCCGTTTTCCCTTTGCGGTGAGTTCGGTCATTATACTCATCATTGCTCCCAAATCGTTGATTTCAAAAGACTGAAAGTCATAGGCAGTCTACCCCATCCTCCAATACCGCCTGCCCCTTAGTAGGCCCCACAAAAATACATGCAACAACCTACCCTGCCATGCTGCAGAATCATATTCCACACCAAGGTGTGATAAACACCCAATAGGACATGCAACCTCCCCCACCTCAGGTGGGACAGTACCTCAATCCAAACAATCCAGCAGATCACAGGATCCTCCTCACTAGTGAGGAAGAAATCCTTTTGCAAACATGCAATCGTCGGTATCATGCACCCACTGAGTCTCCTCCCATTCCTCCAGAGATAATCCCCACACCAATGGGACCCCCATTGGTGATCCCTCACCCTAACACAAAACCACCTCTACGCATCCCTCGCATCCCATTATGCAGGAATGTCCACAACCCACAGGCTAGGGTAGCTCATAATTACAGTTTGGTTGATGACTTAGCACAATCCCCGGCTACCATGTTAGTCTTAGAAGTCCTTCAGACTTGTCCCACTCAGCGGAAATCATTACTTTCCACCTTGGGGGCAGTCGAACCCGCAGATACTCAACTCATTACATTTGATCTCAATAGCGGAGAACCTCACCTTCCCGCCTTGACCGCTTTTCAAATCCCAGTGAAAATACGGAACATTACAGTTCATCGGTGTATCATCGATGAAGGTGCATCTACATGCATTATGTCCAAATATGTTTGGAAGAAACTTGGTTCCCCCGAAATCATACCCTATGCCATTACCTTATGAGCTTATGACGGATGAGCATCATCTCATGAACGACTCTTCCAAAATGTCCCCGTAGAACTTGGGGGCAAGACTATTCTCATCGACATTGAAGTTATCGATGCCCCACTCGATTATAATATCCTGTTCGGTCGTAGCTACATGTACACTATGAAGGAAGTTGCCTCTTCCGTCTTTCAAACAATGATATTCCCCCACAACGGGAAGATCGTTACCATTGACCAAGTCTCACATTACGAGCCTAACCCATTTGCCAACATCGATAACATTCTTCCTCTCATACACATGAGTCATGACGCATACCCACTCATCAAAATGGGTCCTGGAATTTTCAAAGATCCATCAGTGTTAGGAACTTACCATGGAGCACCACCGCTCCTTCATCCTTCCAATCAAGTATGCGTCGTATCATCTAATGGAACTAACATAGCGGATACCCTTCCTCCTAGGGAGGCTTCTATAATATTTGACGTCCCACTAGTCACAGAGCTCCTCCCTCACGAGCCTCCTGCGAACTCGTTGACTCCACCAGTCCATGATTTCACCCCTCCCCAAGGACATATCCCAGTTTGGGAGATAGTTCCCCAAGACATTACTCAAATCCCCTTCTTTTACCCTCCACCTGGCGTCGAAGCTTTCCAAGTAGCTGCAATGCTAACCCTCCCTAATATGGTGTTAGCAATTCCAGTTTGGTATTTACATCCACCAGAGATGGTCCCTCGACCATCCCTTCCCCCCCACATGGAAGGAATCCCAATGACGATTCCCATACTCACTCCTACGATACCCTCTCCACCCCCACTCACTACTATCCCTACTATAGCTGGGGGCATAATAAATAAGAAGGAACCCATAGCTCCACTTCCCCCACGCGTCCAACCCTCTTGCGCGCTATGTGAGAAATATGGAAACCAAACCAACAACTGCCCATATCTACCGGAGTTACGGAACTTGATTCCACTCAATAAAAATCCATCAACACTTGCCACCGTAGCAAGTACTGCCGTTACCGCCCCTCACTCAAGTAGTAAAGGGTTGCGAACCAAATTTGCCTGTGTTGTATGTTCAGAATATGGCCACTATACCCACCATTGCCCAACACTGCCACGTTTTCGACAGACATTAGCCGTAGTACGCCAAAGCTTTCAAAGCGAACCCAGTACAACTTTGTCATCGATACCAAAAATCACTGACATCCATTATGTCACAACTTCAGTCAATGAACGTATGAGATGCCCTTGCTCTCTATGTGAATCATTAGATCATTTTACATACCAATGTCCTATGATCATTGAATACAGGCAACGCCAATTGACCCTGATTCAAACCACCGTGCCCCCTACAGGATCAATGGTTGACCTTACCTCGTCACTAGAGATTCTTCATCTCATTTCTCCCAAACTCGAGGCCCTCCCAACACCTCCGTGGTTCTTGGAAGACTTATTCGAGGATTCACCCCAAAATCCCCCCAATTCCCCCGCTCATTTCCCTACGAAAATTGTACATCCAACTACCATGGGTACTCCCCAATATTTCGATATTTGGTTTATGTCGAGCCAACCATCACAATCTCCATGCATTGTTCCCCCTGCTTCTTCATCACCATGGGGCAGCCACATGACAACAGTCCCCGATATCACACTTCATGCCCCCTTGTATTCCCATCAATTTCACTCTGACGAGGAAATACTCGAAGAGTTAAACACCCCTGATACCCCATGGGATGCGCTCCACCACCGAGAACTCTTCTTTCCACAGGAAGCCTCCACGCCTCCTAACCAACACCCCATATACACGGTCGAAACCAAGGATTTTATCCCATCAGGGCATATCGACTATTTCAACAACCCCAGTCCTGCCCCTGATGCTTTTGAAGAAGGCAACATGGCCAACATTTCCCTGACCATCAAAATCAACATTTCCATCAAAAATGGCATCGTCGAGGAATACACCATTGGAGCCTCTTGCACTCCTCAAGAAATCACCGCCTATAAAACCCTCTTCCAAGAATATCGGGATATTCTTGCCTGGTCATACACATAAATTCTTGGCCTTGATCCCTTGATCGTCGAGCATCGCATAGACACTTGGCCTGACATAACCCCATTTCGTCAAAAACAACGACCGTTACACCCTTCTAAAGCAGCGGCCATCAAAGATGAGATTGACAAATTACGCGTTGTCGGGTTCATCTACCCCATCGCGTATACATCATGGGTTTCCAACCCTGTACCCGTTAGCAAAAAACAGGGCACTATCCGCATCTGCACGGACTTTCACGATCTCAATCACGCATGTCCTAAAGACAACTTTCCAACACCTTTCATCGATCAAATTATCGACAACTGTGCAGGCCACAAGGCTCTATCCTTCATGGACAGTTTCTTTGGTTATAATCAAATCCAAATTCACCCAAACGATCAGTACAAAACCGCATTTACTACCCCTTGGGGTACTTTTTCATATCGGGTCATGCCGTTTGGACTAAATAATGCTGGCACAACTTTCCAATGGGATATGACATATATTTTTCATGATCTGGCCCATATCATCCTCGCATACTTGAACAACCTCACAACTCGATCTAAGAAATGCACCCAACATCTTGATGATTTACAGATCATCTTCCAATGGTGTCGTCAGTACAATATCCACTTGAACCCCCTCAAGTGCATGTTCTACGTCACCGCAGGGCGCCTCCTCAGATTCATCATTTCCTAAAGCGGTATTACAGTGGACCCCCTCAAAGTCCAAGCCATCACAGAAATTCCACCTCCCCGGAATTTACGTCAACTCTAGAGCCTCCAAGGCAAGGCTAACTTCTTGCGGCGATTTTTTCTGGACTACGCCACTCGAGCACACGGTTTCCTTCACTTACTACGCCATGAAATTCCATTTCACTAGGATGAACATGCCCAACAGTTATTTGACGATCTTAAAATGGCGCTCTCCAATGCCCTTTTAATCAGTGCACTTGACTACAATCGTGACTATATGCTCTACATATCAACATCAGCTGTTTCAGTAGCAGGAGTCCTCATTCAGCTAGGTGATGACAATCATGAGCATGTCATATATTACGTTAGTAAAAATCTCTCAGGGTCACCCTTGAAGTATAAACACAAAGAGAAACTAGCTCTTGTAGTTGTCCTCGTAGTCCAGAAGCTGCGTCACTACATTCTTCTTCGCACAACTAAGGTCTTAGCAGATTCCAACCCTATGCAATACTTGCTCAATCGTCGACAAATTAATGGAAAATTTTCCCGATGGATCGTTATCCTTTAAGAGTATGGTCTTGAATTCTCAACACCCAAGAGAAATAAAGCTCTCGTCCTCGCCGAACTAGTCACAACCTTCCCCTCTGACACTACCAGTGCCCCTGTCAATACCGACTTCCCCGACAAACATCTCTTTTACATCACTTCAGATGATCCTTGGTACGGCGACCTCCTCGTCTACCTCCGAACTCAAAACTTCGGTAACCACCTTTCACGCGATGATTGTCGTTGAATTCACCACCAGGCCCCCCGCTACCTCCTCATCGGAGACATATTATACAAGCGAGGGGTTGACACCATCCTTCGTCGATGCCTGACCATTGAAGAGGCTGATAGAGTCTTGAATGACTACCATAGTGGTGCCTGTGGGGGCCATCTTTCGGGAATATCCACTGCTCAGAAGATTATCCGAGCAAGTTACTTTTGGCCTACCTTGTTTCACGATTGCATTCACGCCGTGAAACGATGCGAGAAGTGTTAGCTTTACGCCAACAGAGCCCGAGCACCACCTTCTCTTCTTCATCCAGTCATCACTACCAGCCCTTTTTGTAAATGGGGCATCGACTTCATGACTTGTAATCCTCCCTCCAGAAATGGACACAAATACATTGTTGTCACAGTCGATTACTTCACCAAATGGACAGAAGCTATGCCGACCTTCAATAATACCGCTGACACCGCAACACATTTTTTCTTTAACCATGTCATATCTCACTTTGGAGTACCACTCCAACTAGTTTTCGATCACAGGAAACACTTCGAGAATGAGATTTTCGTCGAACTCTCATCTCGGTTAGGATTCTCCCATGAGTTCGCCTCACCATATTACCCTCAATCTAACGGACAGGTCGAAGCAATTAACAAGGTCCTCAAGACCATGTTACAGTGCACGGTTAACAATCATAAAACCAAATGGCATCATATGTTATTTTCCATGCTATGGGTTTACCGTACAGCTGTGAAAATAGCCACTGGTTTCACACCATTTCATCTAGTCCATGGGGTAGAGGCCACTCTTCCCATCAAGTGTGAAATTCCAACCTTATGCACCGCAATTGAGCTATTACTCGACACTACTCCAATGGAGAAGCGCTTGCTGAACTTAGAGTCCCTGGATGAAGATCATCAATCCTCATTATAGAACAATGAGGAAGCTAAAAAATGATCAAAGGCCACCTTTGATCGACATGTCAACCTTCTCTCATTCCATGAAGGTGACCTCATCCTTGCTTACGATATCACTCATGAGACCTTTGGCCATGGAAAATTTGAGTCACTATGGCATGGCCCATACATTATCCAACATTGCCTCACCAAAGGTGCATACATCCTGGCCTCTCCCGAAGGCCTCTCTCTCAAAGAACCCGCCAACGGGTTATACTTAAAGAAATTTTATGCGTAAGCGTAGCAGTTCTACTTTAGGTTATTTTATTTTGTAGTGTTTTTAATCTTTTTTCCATCCCTCACGTCTAAAACTATCATTTATGCTATTGACAGATGCTTCCTCCACCGGCCTACCACATCGGTTATGCTGACAGCGCCAGCCGTTGGACACAAAATCTCGCTTCAGCCTCTTGGGATCTCTACACCCCCTCACATGAAATGCTCCATTCCAGTGGCATATGTTTGGGTTCAGTGACCAATAACCAAGCTGAGTACACCGCCATCATTGGCCTCCTAGCCGATGCCCAACATCATCGTATTTGTCACCTTAGCATGTTACTCGAATCTCAACTAGTCGTTTTCCAGCTCAACAATGTGTACCGCGTTCGTGATCCTTGCCTCTTTCGCAAATATCTACAGGTTAGACTCTTATCTCGACATTTTGATTCCATTACATTTACACATATTCCAAGACAATTGAATTAAATTAAAGATAACATAGATAACATTGTGTCAGACTGGCATATATCACATTAAGATACCTCTACACATACATAAACATATCAAAAACCTGTCATAGCATATACATAGATTAGACATCATCAAACATTACAAAACACATGTAAACATCACATAGATCTCAAAATGTGTACTCATGTATATATAAGTCGGTCCACAGTGCCATCCAAATGTTTACATACAAAAATACAAGTATTCACAGGCCAGTGAAGCACCTCGGTACAAAATGGGCTCACCAGCCTATATACAAAAATACATAGAGCACCACTCAAGGTGCCTCTAGAGAACCACCTCCTGCCCCTCCCTCAAGCGGTGGTCCCCCACCCACTACTGGTCCCTCCTGACTAGGAGGTAACTGTCCAGTCATAGCAGCACCTGCTACTGCTGCTCATCGTACCACGGCCCGCCACGGCGACGGAACCCCCACGCACTGCTCCAGGATGCCCTCATCATGGATACGTGACCACATGCCCTCAGGAACTCCCTGTAGCACTTCCTCCAGGCGACGACGTATGTCCTCAAAATATGCTCCCGCATCCACCGGAGGAGCATGTAATGGCCCGACACCTAGGTCATCAAACTGGCATCTCCTCGCTGCTCTCTCAAGATTAGCTGGTCTTGCCCCGACGTCCTCACATTGACGTCTCTCTCCTACCCATGGCCCTCCTTGTGGCGGTCTCACCAGCTCCTGGCTAGTCGGTGCCCTCAACAACTCCACCTCGCACCCGTGAGGTGCCACATCTGCACATACAAACAAGCAAAAAATAGTATCATCATCTATATCATATACATATGTCATGCTATCTCAAAAAACATATATCTAAAACTCATCAACATACCTCGACGGTCAAAAACCTCCCCTGGAGGTAGCACCATGTCCAGATCCTCCCAGAAGTCAACACCAACATAGGGGAACTGCAATATCACCTGTGGCATCTGCCGCCACACCTAAGTCACCTCAGTTGTGAAGAAGTGGCCGCCCTCACCACCACCATGGCGAAGAAAAATAGTTTCCCACTTCTTTAGTCGTGGCTCTCGTGCCCTAGGTGCACCCAATAAAATCCTAGGGCGCAACATAGGCACCCTCTCCAAAAACT
This sequence comes from Picea engelmannii, assembly GCA_009831015.1. Lineage (NCBI taxonomy): Eukaryota > Viridiplantae > Streptophyta > Pinopsida > Pinales > Pinaceae > Picea > Picea engelmannii. The sequence goes on along the minus strand of ML779845.1, from coordinate 1,118,044 downwards.
AGGCCACTAGGATGGACCCAAAGGAAAACTCTTTTATATCCATGAACCAATAATGGTCCAACTTCCTTACCATCTTGGCATGCAGCGTAATCCTCCAGGCGAAGTGCTCACCAGCCAGTACCCTCTCCATCACACACAATTGATCGCCACTGATCCACTGTGTCGCAAGGGACCCACACACTCTCACAATCATCGCTGCTATACAACGATGCGCTAGAGCATCCATCACCCCAATTCTCACAATAGTGCCCAACATAAAGGCCACCCCCAAACAGTACCTCCGGCCCACTGTCACTAGTGCCACATCCCTCAGTAGCACCGGCTCTGCCGGTAGGGGTGTTCCCCGAAACAGGAGCCCAGTCAAAAAATATACGTCCTCCACCGCAGTGAAGGAAATCTGCTCTCCCTGCACTATGAAATAATGCAGGTCCAGACTCCACATCTATATAAGGAACTGCAGAAGATACTCTTGCACCCGTATCAATGGGCACTCAAATAACTTCAGCAACCCACAGGTTGCCAAAGTTGCACGAACCCCCGGATCCTCAATCGCCATGGCATCTCTCAACTGCGACCAATCCCTCTCTCACCACCCAACCGACATCGTGCAAGAAGATCGCCTGCAGCCACATCAAACAGTCCTATGTCATCCACATGGATCATAAACAACATCAAAAAGATAAGTTTTACACCCATCAACCTTGCCAACAAGGCGCGGTTGTTTAACCCACAGGCGCGCACACATGCGCGCCTGTTCACTCCACAGGTGCACACTTATGCAGGCATGTCCACTCCATAGGCGCACACTCAAGTGCGCATATCCATATTACAAGGGCGCCTTCATGCGCCCCTATCGCAAACACAGGCGCGCATCAAAGCGCACCTGTCCAATGCACAACTGTGCACATAAGCATGGTTGTGTAGCCAACAGACGCGCACATAATGCACGCCTTTGCCCCCCTTACAAGAACCCCCATGCGCGCCTATCCAGTAGTCAGGCGCACATTTGTGCATGCATACTTCTGGATCACCCACGCACGTGGGGGCCCACACCCATAAAACCCCCCTGTACGACCCTCCGTACAGCGCCTGCCCAAAAATGGAAACCCTAATTCTATGCAGGATGATCAAACCACTAACCTGAAGCTCATTGGTCCTCGATCGGATGCCTCGTCCTCCTAGAATCTCTAAATCTCCTCTCAATACTTCTCATCTAGTCACTATAGCAGCAAGTACAAATGAGGTGGCAATGTGGGCCCTACAACTATATATAGGAATTTTCACCAAAACTTCCACTCACCATTCTAGGAGCTCCGGGTGTCCATTTCTTGATCCATATTTAGCCACAGGATCAACATCCCGTCATCTACATCACAACAGTCCCTAGGCCTCTTTTCATCCTAAGCCCCTGGGACGCCATTTTTCATACTCCGACCAGGTATGCATGCGCATATTCAAAATTATCAAATAAATGCTTTTATGTTAGATTCTCTTCAGATATTGTTCACGTCGGGTATTTGGTTTTCAGGTATGTAGGTACTTGGTCATCATACATCAACGCAACCCCTTTAGGTATATACTTAGCATTGGCATGTAGTCATTCCCTTTGAATCTCACTTGCATCTCCAGTCACACCCTCTGACATTTTCCTCTAGGATCCCCATCTTCGGCTCTATAGTACCAACACCTCCATTTGCATCTTCAGTACTGTCAATCGGTAGCACTCTTACCCAAATGAGTTGTCCCATTCATAGCACCCTTTTGCACATTGACACTCATGCTATTTTTCAAACCTTTAGGGATGGGAGTCTCGATAGTCTTACATTCTGTCGCGAATCAACCACATACTCATTCTCCTCATTTGGCTAGCTTTCCCATCGGACTCCCAGATTATCTCTTCAAGGTTCTATTTTTTACTGCACCTTCGCAATATCACGAACCCTCCATTTCATCCACAATCAGTTTGCCCATCTACAACTTTCCCTTCATTTCACCTACCTCATATAGAAACCCACCCATGGGGCCCTCCAGCCTCCACCAGTGCTCCGAGAAAATTGTGCCCTACCTGGGCCAACCATGTTACATTGGGGCACCCGTTTCTGTATTTGTACACTTATCCCAAAGTATTCTTTATTTATTGTACAAACGCCTTTGTTTCTAGCATTTACATTACCTTTTTGTCATCACCTTTGGCGACCTTCTTCCCTTTTTGGCAAATGCAGCCCATGTCGCTCTTGGTTGGGGCACTCTTTATCATCTACCCTTATTGAGATCATCCATATCCTCTGAGTATCCCATAAGCCACTTACCTCTGCCCTCTGAGTTTATTCAGTTTGTCCTACCTCTGGCACAACTTATCTCACGTCTTGTTGTCCCCCTGACACTCGACTAATTCCTAACCATGTACCTCCTCTAATTCCTAACCTCACCTCATAGATTTCACGAAGCCCTCTGCTTCTGGGAATCATGTCTCCCTTTTGTCGACATCAACACAATTTTCCAGAAGGGCGACAGTATCTTGATTCTCATTACCTGTTGAATGAGAGATCTCGGACGACACAGAGAGAACCACAATTGCTCCCTGCTGTCCTTGACCCCCATAACATTCGACGTCAACACTTTCTCATGTTACGGTGGGTCTTCCTTTGCGACTATTGCAGTTATTTCTTATACTTGCTGAAGACCTCTGAACCTGGCTGGGCTATCAATGCCTACAGAATCCGGGATACTTCTTATAGATATCGTCGCCTACTGTTCAGAGTAAGTTCCTCCTCTGAATTTTCTTCTGCCTTTATCACGACTACCCCCGAGGGTGCTACATTTTTCTACATCAACACTTCATTCCCTTTTGAGTTACATGACATGAGCATGGGGCATGCCCGCCTCGTTTCTACACAGTTTATTTATACACACCTTATGGAAGGTCGGGTTCTATAGGTTCCTTTTTCCCTCCAACGGATAGCTCTGGACAATCCCACTATCGCTCTCTCTTACAACAACACTCTCAGTAGAATAAACATTGATGGATTTCGGCTATACGTATGCTCCTAACCTCATCCATCAGGGGGCATCTGTAATCACTAAAATTTTGTCCGCAAATGGTTACAGGAATTCAGCTTCGCCAAACAGTTATGAGGTCACCCATGGACCAAAAATATCATAAAATCATTCCCAAAAGGGTAAAAAACTATACAAATAGTGCAAAAATTAAAGGGCGCTATGAAGACACAGAGCGCGCGCGCACATGTGTGAAATAGAAACACAAGATTCGCGCACATGCACACGATGTGCCACTGTTGTTGCAAAAATCCGCGCACCTCAGAAACGACGCATTTATGAGAGTGGTCGGCCTCCCACCCACTTATGGTTCAGCTTCCAAGTTGATTTGACACTCAAATCTGGATTGGATTCGACTAGGTGGCTGGTCAAAGACCTAGAAATTCCCTAATTAGCCTCTTTACACACTACAAACTAGTTGAACAATACCTCAAAGGAATGTTATATAAAGGCCATGGATACACTTCATTTTTCAAGGAATTCATAGCAAAGTTATGCTGCCATTATTCTCTTGAGGAATCTTCTATCCTTACCAAGAGTATACTTGCATCATTGCATTGGCCAATCCATCTCACCCCTTGAGTGGATTAGCAAAGAATTCTTTCACCATATTCATTTTCATTTTCAAATTTGTAAGAAGAGCTTATTTGTGGGGGTTCAAGAGCCCTCCCTTGGAGGAAGAAGGGACTCATAGTCCTCTTGCTTCTCGATATTTTCTTTCACTAATATCAGCCTTATCATTGGTGACATGGGTATCATTGTTTCTTTTGTCCTTATGTCCCTATGTTTATCAATTTAGTTGTTGTTTTATTTCTTAGTTTAATTCTTAGTTGTTGTTTTATATTTCTTTCTATAACCCTTTTCCTTGCAATTGTCCTGCTTAGAAAACCCAACTAATCTTGCAAGCACCTCTATTTTGCTCACTAAGGTGACAAAAGAGGCACAACACCCAGGTTTCAGTTTTTAAACTGGGCTCTGATACCATTTGTAATGCCTAAGTTACAGAGCCTCATATAAATAAATACTTTCTAATCTACTACTTTAATTGCTGCAACTTAGTTTAGAATTTCCTTTCTTGATTTTCTTTCTACCAACATAATAATTGACAACATCATGATAATCAACAACAAGCTAATAACAACAACATACTAATAGCATAGAAACAACACAACAAGCTAATAACAACAACATGCTAACAACATAGCAACAACAACATACTAACAACATAATAATCAACAACAATATAATGATAGCAGAAAATGCATAAAGTATCTACCTCAACCTGAAGATTAGTTGATTTATCCCTTTCTTGGTTGTTGATGATCTTGCCCAACTACCCAAACTGAGTATTAACCTCCCAAGCAACTAGGAATGACCTCTTCGACACCCTAGCTCCAGAAATCCTTGCGGTTTCCTGGCCCCCAAGCCCAAAATTCCCAGCAACAATTGTGTCCCTATGAGAGTTCAAAAACAAAAAACTAAATTGTTCACTAATCTATTCCTTTTAGAATTTCTTCCTCCTCCTTCTTCCCCCAATTTCACCTCCCAAAACCAAACAACCAAAAGATCCCTCTCCAAGTCCTCTCCCCTCTTCCTTATCCTCCTCCCTCGAATCATTGTCCCTCCTTCAATTCTCCAACCGCCTTATCCCCCATTAATTCCTCAACCACCTTATCCCTCCCATTAATTACTTTAACTACCAATTTTAATAATATTAAATAAAGACTCATAAATTTATTTTAATAATTAATTAAATTAATATTTATCAACCATGATAATTAAATAATTAATTAGGGTTGTTATAGCTTTGAAAAACTCTACAAATCTATTTGCTAATATGATGATCAAGAATGTCATAGATATTTTAACAAGATATTGTGATGATATCTATTAATGGTGAAGTTGATTCACTAGTGGGGAAGTTGCATATCTCAAGAAAAAATAAAAGGTAAAATATTTTTCATTCTAATATATTTGTTATTAATGGTAAAGTTATTCACTAGTGGGGAAGTTGCATTTCCCAAGAAAAAATAAAAGGTAAAATAGTTTTCGTTCTAATACATTTGTTCGTAATGGTAAAGTTGATTAAGTAGTGGGGAAGTTGCATTTCCCAAGAAAAAATAAAAGGTAAAATATTTTCATTCTAATACATTAGTTTTAAGAATTTGTTTAGTGGGAAAGTTACATTTCAGAAGAAAAATAAAAAGTAAAATATTTTTCATTTTAATACATTTGTTTTGAGAATTTGTTATTGTGAAATTTAAGTATTGAGGCAACATTAGTTTTTAGAAAAAAAAATATTTGATATACATTTGTTTTGAGAATTTTTTAGTGTGGAATTTAAAGACTAGGGTAACATTAGTTTTTAGAAAAAGAGTTGATTTGATTTTGTTATAGAAAAAGGGATATCATAGTTTATAATTTTTTATATTAACAATAGATTTTGAGGACTGTAAAACGCCAAGCCCACCACTCCCAACAATTATGTTATTCTTCCAAATGTGTTTTTATTTGACTGTGTGATAGCTCTATACTTATTTGACTGTGTGATAGCTTTGTACTTATACTTCTATAATGATATTTATATGATAAAACATCCTTAGTTTGAAATGGGGAAGACAAGGATATTTTGTTCACAAATTCAAAAGATCCACTAGTGGAGATGATTGGAAATGTGTTTTAGATTAGCACAATCTTCTCAACTTTGGAGTCTATGGAATCAATTAGTGTCATTCTAGACATAGTCATCAATTAGTTGATAATCAATTAAGTGCTTCACTAAATGGCTGATTAGATAGTTGGACTAACTAGAAGTGACCTTCATCAAGATGAGCTATAAAATCTAGATCTTCTAGAACCATTTTCAAGCATACCTATGGTCATCAAGATGGATAAAGTCTTCATTATTTTATGGGAGTTAGTTACACTTTCAGTTATAAATACATGATTCCATACATTGGTCTATTGACCATTTAGATTGTGTATTATTGATTCATTCCATATGTGTTGAGTTATGCTCACTTTTGCTTAAGTATTGTAACAATCTCTTTCAACACCACCTCTTTCTCTTGGAATTCGTTGTTTTTCACTTTTATAATTTTTTGGTTTTCCAACAATGCATAAAATTATATTTCTTTAACCATGTCTTTGGAATTTTTTTTGATATCCATAATTCATGCGAGCCAACAACACTAGTGTTGATAGATTTAACATCCCCATAATTAAAATGGGTTTTACAATATTTTGATTTATTATGTAGATATGAAATAATCCAATATCATCAAAGCCATGAACATGTTGCCAAATAGAAACACATGGAATATTTTATTTCCTTATAATGGATGATAACTTGGCATTCAATACATTTTAAGATTATTTTATTTCCTTATATAATGTTTGATAATTATATAATGTTTGATAATTTGGCATTCAAATCATTTTAAGCTTATGTTGTTAGTGTTATCATCAACCCATATAACCAAGGTGAGATATGAAAAAAATAGCTTAAATCTAGAACATGCTTTAGTTTTATCATGTGTTTTTAAGAGGTACTTAAAGTAAAAAAGTGATGTATGTTTGTTTTCCAAGAAATAACAAAAATCAAAAGAGTAAGATATGAAAAGAATTTTTTAAATCTAGAACATGCTTTAATTCTATCATCAATGAGTTTGTTTTTAAGAGGTAACAAAATTCAAAAAGTGATATGTATTTTTTTTCTAAAAATTAAAAGAATGAGATATGAAAAAAATAGTTTAAATCTAGAACATGTTTTAGTTTGATCAACAATGAGTTTGTTTGTTTTTAAGAGGTAACAAAAGAAAAAAAAATGATGTATGTTTTTTTTTAAGAATTAACAAATATTAAAAGACTAAGATATGAAAAAATAACTTAAATCTAAAACATGCTTTAGTTTTATCATCAATGACTTTGTTACACAAATTAAAAGAGTGAAATATGAAAAAATTATCTTAAATCTAGAACATGTTTTAGTTTTATCATTAATGAGTTTGTTTTTTCAAAGTAACAAAAGTAAAAAAGTGGTGTATGTTTTTGTTTTAAGAAGCAATAAAAATAAAAAGAGTGATGTATGTTATTGTTGTAAATAAGATGGAATGTTCTTTTAATGACACAATTAACTTCAATAATCAAATATCTTTGCCTTTGTGTAAGTTAAACTTTTTTTTCACACACATTTGTGAGTAAATACTTTTAAAAAGTCAAATTAAATTGATTAGTGCATACACTTCAACTAGACATATTCTAAAAAAGACATTCATATTTTAAAACTCTGAAATGGCTAGGGATTTATGCAACCAACAGACTCCTTCCCTATACACCGCAGACCCTCTTTGTACGCGTCTGGCATGCATAGCTCTGTCGCACCCAATGACACAATAGAATGATGGAAGACAGGGGGGTGAAAAACCCCTCTTACCGCAACGTAGCAGCGAACGATCCATAAAACTCTCATTCTCGTCAGTCGTCCTTTGAACCTTCGCCACACTTAAGGGAACAATACCTGCAAGAAGAGAGAGATGAAATCAAAGGAGAACGCGTGGATGCAAAATCATCGCATCCAAAATCATCTTGGGTTTGGATACCCGGAAAGTGCATCCCTCAAGCTCTGGTAGCACCCAGATACGTCATAAAATCAACCAGAATAGGGAAGCACATAGTTAATGAGAGACCATTCTCTAATCAACAAATTCTTGGGTCTCTGGCCATCAGAAAAGGAACTTGCGTGATGGATCAAGACCTGTTGGAATCCTAAAGGAGATTACGAGCTCCAGCTAAACTCCAAAGGGTTCTTCATAGTCATTTTATACAACCTGGAACACAAGGGCCACATCTTCGAAGGAGGACCATACTTATACAACTCAACAGGTCTCTACCCATGCTTCTAGACGGACCTCTTTTTCCCCAAAAAGGAATATTTTGCCTATGCCCCGGTATGGATTCGTCTCTACTCCCTACCTCAAGTGTTCTGGTTGGAAGAAATTTTAATGGTCATTGGAAATACTCTGGGAAAACATGTTAAGTCCTTAGAAGCTACAAAACAAAGAAAATACAACTCATATGGAAGAATATGTGTTTATATGAACATATCCAAAGTTCTACCAGGTTCAGTAACCCTAGAATATCGGGACGAGGAATGGGCTCAAACCATAGACTATGAACACATTCCCTTTCGTTGCTGAAAATGCCATGAACATGGGCATGTCTTCAAAGATTCCCCCCTAAACGTTCCTACCAATCTGGAAGATGAAGAGAAACTAAAGGAGGGGTTCACACAGGTTTATAACCGTAGAATACAAACACAGAAAAAACCCATCAACAACAATGGAAGAAACAACCCCAACACCAACTCCTTTGAATCACTTAACCAGCTTCCAAAGGCTGAAGAGGTGGAAAACCCACACCAAACAACGGAAAGAGGAAACAGTAACAAAAAGAAAAAGAAACATCCACCGACGCACCCAGTTCAAGGAATCCAAGAGGACTATCAAGAATATACAAATCTAGGGAAAGGCCCAGAGAGGGAAGAAGATACATTCATGGAAATGGACAAGCAAGACCTAGCCGATATAGACCTAGACAGAATAGAAGAAGCACTTAACAAGAAGGACATTCAAACTATTCCAGAATATCAACGCAGGAAATTCCATAAGGTTTTCCTCGACTAATCAGCAGAGGCCACCTCTAGACTCGACATTAGTGTGGATACAAACCTAGATCCCTAGAGGAACCCTAAGGAAAAAAAAAAGGCGCGGGAGAAAATTAGCACACCAGCTAATAAAAGAGGCAGGAAACTACATGATCAACTCAGGGCAGATACAAAGGATCTCAAAGAGCTCCTTCTCCCACCAACCAAATTGTTAATAATGAAGATCATCACTTGGAACATCAGAGGCCTAAATGGGAGATCCAAACAAAGGATTCTTCGAAACTGCCTAAAAGTTGAAGACCCTGATATTCTTATGTTACAAAAAACAAAATGTGTGGGGAAAATAGCATAATACATTATCAAAAATTGCTAGAGAAATTGCAACTTCTATCACCTGGATTTGAAATGCATTGCATGGGGATTAACTCTACTCTGGAACCCTGTTACAGTAATCTTAGACCAAGGATTCTCCACACCAAGCACTCTCACAACTCACTACTGAGCTATTAGCTCAGAAAAAGACGGGTTGATCACTAATGCATATGGCTAGCAAAATTTCCAAGACAAGGACCTCTTCCTTAACAACTTGGCATACCTAGGATCTCTAACAAAGCACAAGCAATGGATAATAGGTGGAGAATTCAACATGATCCTCATACTAGAGGAAAAAAGATGAGGGAAAAAACACCTGGAACAAGACAACATAAAATTCCAGGAGCTAATAGAAAAAATCAATCTAGTCGACATAGAGAATGGAAACGACAATTACACATGGACCAACAAATGATCAGGACACCAAAAAATAGTCTGCAAGCTAGACTACTTCTTAATCTTAAAATCCCTTATGCTATAAGGACCAATGGTAGAGTCCAACATTCTTCTGAAAGCGGGTTTGGACCACTGGCATGTACAGCTTTGGATAGATAAATAGCCACTCCCAAGCTCAAACCCTTCAGATTTGAGAAATTTTGGCTAACCCACTCGGACTTCCAGGAGCTAGCCTGAATTTGGTGGACCAATGTGGAGATCCAGAAGGGGAACAAAATGTGCTTCTTCCAACAAAAGATAAAACAATTCAAACACCGAGTTTGCAAATGGAACAAAGAGGTCCTTGGTAACATCTTTCAATAAAGGAAAATGATGGAACAAAAACTAGAGGACCTTCAGGAGAAAATTATACAAACATGCCACAAAGTCACACAGCAGCAGGAGGAGAATGCCATCAAGAGGAAACTGGAAGAAAGATAAAAGTAGGAGGAAATCCTTTGGATATAGAAATATGGGGTTCAATGGCTCAAAGAGGGTGAGAAAAACACCAAATTATTCCACCTCTCCATGATCCACAGACGCTTCATAAACTGCATTACGAAGCTGGAAGATAAGCAGGGAAACACCACACTAACTCATCAAGAAATAACGCACGAGCTGGAAGACTTATACAAGGATATTGATCTGAAAATAGAAGTCTGACTTGTTATGCTATGCAAGCACCCCTACTTCATTAAAATAAACTTTACAAGACCTTGCTTCATGTGTATAAATATGCAATATAAACTTATGTGTTAAGTTCATGTATCTTCTTGTAAATGCTTATGCATGAGGAAATGTTCTTTTAGATGGTTAAATATGTACTTGAAGTAAATACATAGCAACACAACTTGCAGCAAATAAACCATCAAACTCACTGCAAGAACAAGATGATAAAGGAGTTCACCCCCCTCCGGGCTACATCTCCTTGAGCCTCCATAATGGACTTGGCTCTCTGGGATTAATTAGTCAAAAGTTCTTTTACAATATTCTTCTCAACTCCAATGGAAAAAAAGACTGTACCATTGAGATCAGAACACATAAAAACCCCAAAAATGACTAATAAAACTCTGCAAACGGATCATGGCTCATCCGGGCATGACCTCTTCTACATGTGGCCATAAGCATCCCTGAGCTTCTCTTTGGAAAAAACACTTGTAAAAGTCCTCAATAGCCTCTGAAACCTATCCCAATGTGTTTAGAGCATATCAATTAGCCAAAAATGATTATTCAATCATAGAAAACAAACATAGGCTCACCAAACCATGTCCTCCATCAAAGAGGGCTTCAAGCTCCCTAGAGCTTGCTGAAACTTCAATGGTGAAAAAACTTGTAGAAGAAGTCTTCAAATGGCTGTGAAAATGGCATCAATGGATCCAGCACATCCAAAAACCCCTAGCTGGGATTTTACGACACCTCAATCGGCCAAACGATGAAGAAGTTAGGCCTCCTCCATTTTCCTCCTTCAAGCTTTGCTGGAACTGGTTCTACAAAACACACCTCTGTGTGCATGAACCCAGAACACGCTCCCGAAACACGTTAAAACCTGGCACCGGGCGCAACCGTGCCAATGGTGCAAACCGTAGAATGGTTAAGGTGCCTCCAGCCCCTAACCGCCTCGGCACTTGGGCATATGAGGGCATGTGACCACGCGCATGGCTAAAAAATGGTTAAATCCGTTGTAACGGGCATAACCTCCCACGTGCCCGGATTAGGGTCACATGGAAAATATATACAAACTCTCGTGACCAAAGGCCATACGCCAACCGTTATAACCGTGCGTATAACACATATGTTATGGCCACATGTATATCAAAGAACCATGGGCTATTTTGTGTGACATTTTCCCGCGCATACAATATATATGGTTAAACATTGGTTTGTATATAACACACAATACAATGCAATGAAATGAGCGCGTGCCCTTTGGGTGGTATTAAATGTGGCATGGTCATATCATATAGCAAACATGCGACCACGGGCCAGGACTAAGCCCCGGCCCGACCCCTTTCCATATAAAACAATGCACCATATTAAATATAAAGGCATAGACATATATGACAAGGAACGAAAGCTGACATAGTGGTTACCGGAGATTGGTGAAGACTTGGGTGGAAGTGGAGGTCACCGGTTCGATTCCGGTTGAATCACAAAATTTTACACAATGAACCATTAACCAATAAACGAGGGACACGTGGCGCCCATAGATTGGGCCACGTGCCCTAATACCATTCGCCACATAAATGACATGTGTCGTCTCCTCATTCGCTAGCAGTCAACCATTAAACGCATGCCACATCATCATCGTACAGTCCAGTCACCTGCTGCGTCAGCCTTCCACATCAGCCGACACGTAGGATGTTGACATCATCCTGTGCCACGTGTCACCCTTCCAATGGTGACACGTGTCACCTCCGAATTGGTCAACCGTACGCCCAAAAGTCCAAAAATGCCTGACACGTGTCACTCCCTGGAGCCGCCACGTGTTCTGTACGGACCTGCCACATGTCTTGTACGAACCTTCCACATGTCTTGTACGGACCTGCCACGTGTCCTGTACGGACTGTACGGACAGGTACAGTCAGCATCAAAAGTTTTCCCTGTTTGGCTCGGCGAACAGATCGCGATATCTTCTCCATACGGACTCCATTTGAGAAAGTAAATATACCACCAAAATCAGGAAGATGAGACAGACGCAATGGTACTGTTTTCGTCACATTCCGAGCACTTTGAAAATTGAGCAAAATTTTTCCCCCTGGTCCAGATTTTGATCACACATTCCCACTGAAAGGCTTTTGGACCCACAAAATCTTATCTGCCTGCTTTCAAGTCATATCAAAATATTTTCAACAATCACTTGAACACTTTGACATGCCATGCACTGCAACTGGCTATGTCCTTCAACCACTGCTCCTGGCTGCTGCTGACCCACTGCTCTCTCTGTGCTTGGAAGACTGCCAACCTTCCCACTGAGAATCAAGTCCCTCTTTAGAACTCTTTGGCATCAACACAATCAACTCTCCAATGGCTGCAAAAACTTCCCTGCGACATCTTGTCACAAGCCAAGAAAAACATCAATCTTGAAAACAAACCATACAAGATTGAAAATGATGCCAACAAAATCTTTTGTTCTTCAAACAAACTGTCGCATCTCGTACTTTATCAAAGCACATGGCATTTTCAAAATAAAATTCCAAGTCAATAAACACCATCGACTAAACACAAGTCAAACAACACGATCGACACAACATAGTCGTCAGAAAATCATCAACACCAGTCGAGACTCATTGAAACATCAACCTTCCCAAACTGACAAGTCGACAAACATGATACATAATCATGTAACAATCATGAATCACTCATGATGAACCATCACTAGGTTCAAAGCTTACACATACATAAAAACAAATGCATGTTCATGACTCTTCAACTCACCTTCCAGTGCAATCATAAGTACAACCCCAAAACATATGGGTACTTAAGAGTTGAATACAAACAAATATAAATGGCTACAAGTTATCATGCTTCCCATAAATGCACAGATAACACTGGAAAGTTCATTTACAACAGAAAAACGCAAGCCTCACTTGCTCAAGAAATCCAACCATTTCTTACCAAGCCAACTCAACGGTGACTTCTTCTGCTGGACATCGTCCTCTTGTGAATCATCCTGACTCACATCGATGATGGAATCTCCACTTCCATTTTTGCCAAACTCTTTATCCAACTGCTTCTTGTGTTGTGGATGAGTGGTTGGATGCAACGTCCAACATTGGTCAACAAGATGACCCCGCTTCTGACAATGAGTGCAAACCTTTTGCATCCTCCTTTCACGTTGTCTTTGCTTGGACATTTTCCTGAAAGCGGTTAATCTTTTCCAACACTTCGAAACATGATGGTTATACAAACCACAATACGTACATGGATTCTTTCTTCCATTTTTACATACAAAGTTATTATGCTTAACATAATCAAAAGCAACTGAATGAAAAACGGAATTATACCTGGAGCATTCACCTTTATCGCCTCGTTGAGGAGGTGAATCTGAAGAGTTATAGGCTCTCCTTTGAAGACCATCAACAGTGTTCTTATCCTCATCACTATCACAACTATCACATTTGTATTCATCCTGAACACAAGCCTTGCATGCTGAAGGGATTGAACTTTCAACAAAAGTTCTCGAACTTTCACCTTTAAAGCCTTCTTGAGGAGGTGAACTCGAAAAAAAGTTTATGCTTGAACTTTTTCCCTTGTCTCCTCGACTTTGGAATTTTCTCCATCTTTCCGTTCATATCCAAGACCACAATACCTAGGCCTTTCTTCAACAACAATAGGCTCAACAATGCCTTGTGCATGCTTGCCCAAACCTTTACCTTCATAGCCCATTTTTAACAACAACTTGGACCCTATTCCTCTTGTGTGACTTTCAAAACCACCAAAACATTCATCTTTAGAGGAATTAGAAGATAAACTAACACTGCATACCTTATGTTCATGCATGTACTTGGTAAGGGTTTCCTTTGCCTCATGGAGTTGATTCTCCATCTCATGCAACCTTTGCAAAAGCTGGTCTTTCTCCTGCTTCATGGCCATCAACTGTTCTTCAAGAGCAATGCGCACATCGCCGTCTTCACACATATTTTTCATCAAATCTCTCAAAGTTAGAATCTCTTCTTTGTCAAAGTATTGAGATAATGAAAATGTATGAGAACTACCAATACTTGAAGCTTCCTCCATCCTTGGAAGATATCCAACTTCAACACAAAACTTGCACAAAAACCAATAGCTAAATCTCAAGCTATTAATGGCAAACACATGAGAGAAACAAACTATGCTCTGATACCACTTGATCTGAAAATATAAGGATGACTTGTTATGCTATTCAAGCACCCCTACTTCATTAAAATAAACTTTACAGGACCTTGCTTCATGTGTATAAATATGCAATATAAACTTATGTGTTAAGTTCATGTATCTTCTTGTAAATTCTTATGTATGAGGAAATGTTATTTTAGATGGTTAAATATGTACTTGAAATAAATACATAGCAACACAACTTGCAGCAAATAAACCATCAAACTCACAGCAAGAACAAGATGATAAAGGAGTTCACCCCCCTCCAGGCTACATCTCCTTGAGCCTCCATAATGGACTTGGCTCTCTGGAATTAATTAGTCAAAAGTTATTTTACAAGCTTCTTCTCAACTCCAATGGAAAAACAGACTGTACCATTTAGATCATAACACATAAAAACCCCAAAAATGACTAATAAAACTCTGCAAACGGGTCATGGCTCATCCGGGCATGACCTCTTCTACATGTGGCCATAAGCATCCCTGAGATTCTCTTTGGAAAAAACACCTGTAAAAGTCCTCAACAACCTCTGAAACCTATCCCAATGTGTTCAGAGCATATCAATTAGCCAAAAATGATTATTCAATCATAGAAAACAAACATAGGCTCACCAAACCATGTCCTCCATCAAAGAGGGCTTCAAGCTCCCTGGAGCTTGCTGAAACTTCAATGGTGAAAAAACTTGTAGAAGAAGTCTTCAAATGGCTATGAAAACAACACCAATGGATCCAGCACATCCAAAAACCCCTAGCTGGGATTTTACGGCACCTCAATCGGCCAAACGATGAAGAAGTTAGGCCTCCTCCATTTTCCTCCTTCAAGCTTTGCTGGAACTGGCTCTACAAAACGCACCTCTGTGTGCATGAACCCAGAACACGCTCCCGAAATGCGTTAAAACCTGGCACCGGGCGCAACCGTGCCAACGGTGCAAACCGTAGAATGGTTAAGGCACCTCCATCCCCTAACCGCCTCGACACTTGGGCATATGAGGGCATGTGACCATGCGCATGGCTAAAAAATGACTAAATCCATTGTAACAGGCATAACCTCCCGCGCGCTAGGATTAGGGTCACATGGTAAATATATACAAACTCCCGTGACCAAATGCCATACGCCAACCATTATAATCGTGCATATAACACATATGTTATGGCCACATGTATATCAAAGAACCGCGGGCTATTCCGTGTGAAATTTTCCCGCGCATACAATATATATGGTTAAACATTGGTTTGTATATAACACACAATACAATGCAATGAAATGCGCGCGTGCCCTTTGGGTGGTATTAAATGTGGCATGGTCATATCATATAGCAAACACACGACCACGGGCCGGGACTAAACCCTGGCCCGACCCCTTTCCATATAAAACAATGCACCATATTAAATATAAAGGCATAGACATATATGACAAGGAACGAAAGTCGGCATAGTGGTTACCGGAGATTGGTGAAGACTTGGGCGGAAGTGGAGGTCACCGGTTCGAATCCGGTTGACTCACAAAATTTTACACAATGAACCATTAACCAATAAACGAGGGACACGTGGCGCCCATAGATTGGGCCACGTGCCCTCATACCATTCGCCACATAAATGACACGTGTTGTCTCCTCATTCGCCAGCAGTCAACCATTAAACGCATGCCACGTCATCGTCATACGGTCCAGTCACCTGTTGCGTCGGCCTGCCACGTCAGCTGACACGTAGGATGCTAACGTCATCCTGTGCCACGTGTCACCCTTCTAGTGGTGACACGTGTGACCTCCGAATTGGTCAACCGTATGCCCAAAAGTCCAAAAATGCCTGACACATGTCACTCCCTGGAGCCACCATGTGTCCTGTATAGACCTGCCACGTGTCCTGTACGGACCTGCCACGTGTCCTGTACGAACTGTACGGACAGGTACAGTCAGCATAAAAAAAATTCCCTGCTTGGCTCGGCGAACAGATCGTGATATCTTCTCCATATGGACTCTGTTTGAGAAAGTAAATATACCATCAGAATCAGGAAGACGAGACAGACGCAATGGCACTATTTTCATCGCATTCTGAGCACTTTGAAAATTGAGCAAAATTTTTCCCCCTGGTCCAGATTTTGATCAGATATTCTCTCAGAACCCCTCGTGGACCACACCTTGACAATAGAGAGGGTGACCCAAAATATCCCAACTCTTATCACCCCATATCAGAATGCGGCTCTCATGAAACCCATAACGCAAGCAGAGGTGGACCAAGCCGTCCAGGATCCCCCCAAAGGTAAATCACCAGGCCCAGATGGTTTCACTAAAACATTCTTCCACTTATGTTGGCCAATGCTCAGGGAAGAGATGTGGAAGTTGGTGGAGGAATCACGCAGCTCAGGAAAACTTATCCCAACTCTAAATGCCACTTTTCTCACCCTAATCCCCAAAGAAGAGAGGGTTACAAATCCGAAGAAATTTCGGCCAACAATGTTATGCAATGTGATTTATAAAATAATCTCCAAGGTCATAGCCCTGTGACTCAAGCCCATACTCCCCTTCATCATCTCCAAGGAGAAATCAACATACGTCCAAGGAAGGAAAATCATGGACAGTGTCATCTTAGTCCATGAAATCATTCACTCGCTGAAAATCACACGTACTCCAGGTATGCTACTAAAACTAAACCTATCAAAATATTTTGACAAATTAAGCTGGTAGCGTCCCTCTTAACAGCTTTCGGTTCCATAAATGAGTGGATCTCTTGGACAATGAACCTCATATCCTCAAAATTCTTCTCAATCCTTGCTAACAGAGTCCCCTCCCAACCCTTCTCCCCCTCAAGAGGTATAATACAAGGTGACCCTCTCTCCCCCTTCCTATTTTTCATAATGGTTAAAGGTCGGGGCCGCTATATCAAAGCCTCAATTCAAAATGGCTCACTTCAAGGCCTCCCTCTACATGGGTTACAACCAGAATCCTCCTACAACCAATTTTTTGATGACACGATGCTTTTGAATAACCCCACGGCGCAAGAGGCTAACAAACAGAGATCCATTCTCAATGATTTCAGCGAAGCATTGGGAACCACCTTTAATCTGGCCAAATCAAAACTCTTCTTCTTTAAAACACCAAAATCCATCGAACATCACATATCACAACTAATGAAAATACCCATCTTCTCTTTACCCTCACAATAACTGGGACTCCCTCTCTCCAAATCGACAACCAGAAACATTTCTTGGGACTCTCTTCTCCTTTCTATCTCCAATCGAATTAGCAACTGGACCTTCTGATCCCTCAATGTCCCAACCAGACTGATTCTGTTAAAGTCAGTTCTTCAGGTCATTCCCGCCTACCTCTTTTCATCCCTAGCCTCCCCTCAATCCGTCATAAAAGAAATAAGGAATTTGCAAATGAATTTTCTATGGCACGACCACAACCCGGAAAAAAAATGGGCTTTAGTCAATTGGTATTCGACAACACAGGTATTCCAATAGAGGACAAACACCTTCATTAACCACTCACATAACTAGATCAAAGATCAACACCCCGATGTTTTCACGTGGTAAAATCCCTACGGGGAAACATCCATGGCCCCAGCCAACGTGACCACTTGGAGCAGTTTATTAATGCAAAGAAAAAAATTACAGAGATATTTTACAAGAGAGTTTCTCACAATCGATCATCGGCAAATGATCCTTCATGCTCTTTAAATAGAGATCATGGACCAAATAGGGTGTTAAGCCACAGATATATGGCCGTTAATATCGAGGAGAGTATGAACCATTAGATCACTCTATGTTGGGAACATATCGTTACCGTCGGATTTACTAACTACAAATGCATACTAATGCATACTAAAGAAACACACTAAGAAACACACTTTTACCTAACAACATATTAGACAAAGTAGATCTTAACTAACTCCTAAGTGTCTAAATATTCTAACATCCCCCCTTAAGAATAACTTGGGATAGGATTGAAGGATTTACAGTAGCGACACAATAGAAGAAGGAAGGAGGCATTAGAGCCTATCCCCCTTTAATGACAACTTCTTGAACTCCTAACATAGATCGAAGTTTGGAAAACTTCGCTTCTATAAGAGACTTTGTGAAAATGTCTGCAACTTGATCTTCTGTAGGGAAAAAGAGCACTTCAATAACTTGATCATGAATGAGCTTCCTGATTAAGTGCATGCGTAGATCGATGTGTTTTCTACGCTGATGTTGAACTGGGTCTTTGGCGAGCTTGATAGAACTCTAATTGTCACACCAAAGGCTGGTTGGATGCTGGTGCTTAAATCCAAACTCTGAAAAGATCTGTCGAAGCCACAGGGCTTCCTGACTTGCATTTACCATTGCTCAGTACTTTTATTTTGCTGAAGAAAGTGCAATAGCCTATTGTTTCTTACAGGCCCAAGTGACAAGTCCTGAACCAAGGCAGAAAACATAACCTACAATAGACTTCCGATCATCAGGGTCGTTGGCCCAATCTAAATCAGTGAAACCAACCAATAAAGGAGTCCCCCCCGAAATGTAATGTATCTCGAACTGAACTAGACCACGAACATAGCGAAGTATCCTTTTAGCTTCTTTCCAATGGCTTTCATGGGGTGTTTGCATATATCGGGAAACAAGACCAACAACAAAGGAAAGATTAGGATGGGTATGAGTCAAGTATAAGAGGTTACCAACTAACTGACGGTACAGGGTGGCATCAAAAAGCTTGACTCCAAACTAGAAGGGAGAAGGGTTTGGTTTACAATCGTCCATGTGAAAGTGACAAAGAAGTTCACAAGCATACTTAGAATGGGAAAGAAAAATTCCTTCATTGGTTTGCAAAACTTCGAGGCCAAGGAAATAGTGCAAAAAGCCTAAGTCTATCATTTCAAATTTCTTCTTAAGGTTGGTTTTCACATGGTTTAAAAGTTTTGAGTCACTACCAGTAAGGATAAGGTCATCAACATAAAGGACAAGGATTATGATATGGCTTCCTACTTTCTTGGTATAGACATTAGGATTAGAATGGCATCTAGAGAATCCTGTGGAAATAAGAAAACTATCCATTTTGGCATACCAAGCTCGGGGAGCTTTCTTGAGACCATAAAGATATTTCTTGAGTAGAGTCATTCTAGACATAGCCAGAAGGTTGTTCCATGTAGATTTATTCTTGCAAATATCCATGAAAGAAGGCATATTTAACATCCATCTGATGGACCTCCCATTTATGTGAGGTAGCAAGGGGAAGAACAAGGCGAATAGAATTCATTTTTGCTATAGGGGAAAAGGTTTCATTATAGTCAATTCCTTCAACTTGGGAAAATCCTTTGGCAACTAACCGAGCCTTATGTATTTCAACACTTCCATTTGATGCATACTTAGTTCTGTAGGCCCATTTGCATCTAACAAGTTTTCTTCCTTTTGGAATAGGTACAAGATCCCAAGTATCATTTGCCTTTAAAGAACGATACTCTTCATTCATTGTTGTATCCCAATCTGGATGACCTGAAACTTTTGCAAATGTCTCTGGATCATGAGTTTCTAAAACTTGAGCCAAAAGAGAAGAGGCTCACTAGAACCGTGAACGTGTCTGATGTTGATATGAAGGATCACCGACAATATCACCATCTACTTCTTGTGTTGAACAGACCCATCTAGGAAGTGGTGGAGCTGGTGTTGGTTCAGGTTCAAAGGACTCATGTGGAGGAGGGTGAGCAGGTGAAGGTGGATTCTCATCCTCACTGTCATCATCTAAAGAAGAAACCAGATCATAAGAAGGCATAAACGTCAAAGATGGCTTGCAGGCCGAAGAAGGCACAATCGTCGAATTAGGCTCACAGGCCAAGAGATTTTCATCAAATTTAACATCTCTTCTAATAATAATTCCATTACAATGTCATTGAAGAAGTTTGTAACCTTTAACATCTTCAGAATAACCAACAAATATAAACTTCTCACTTTTAGGCTACAATGCTTTCCTTTTCTCATCAGGAATGTGAGCCCATGCTATACTACCAAATACATGGAAGTGACTTACAACTGGTTTAATTTTAGTCCAAGATTCTTCCGGTGTTATATTTTTAAGAGCCTTTTTGGGAGTGCGATTTACTATGTAATTTGCACAGTTGATGGCTTCCACCCAATACTTTAGACTTAATCCCTTAGATTGGATCATACAATTAGCCATTTATTTTAATGTGCGGTTCTTTCTCTTAGCAACACCATTTTGTTGTGGTCTATATGGAACAGTGTGTTGCATTTGGATTCCATGTGTAGTGCAATAGCTTGTAAAATTATTGTTCACATATTCACCTCCATTATATGTTCTTAACATTTGAATTTGATGTCCATATTGCTTTTCTACAAGGGCCTTGTAGGCCAAAAACTTATCAAAAACTTCACTCTTGAGTTTTAAGAAGTAAACCCAAGTACTTCTGAAAAATTCATCAATGAAAGTTAAGAAATACTTTCACCCAGAAAAAGAAGGAGAAGAAAGTGGACCACACAAATCACTATGAACAAGTTGCAAAGGACCTGAGGCGTTTCAAGAGGCACGTTTGTCAAAAATGTCCTGATGATGTTTGTCGAGAACACAACTGGCACAAACACCATCTCTGCATGAAACAAGAGGAAGACCAGTCAACATCTATTGATTACATAGTTGTTGCAATGAGCGATAGTTTAGATGACCAAAGCGCTCATGTGAAAGTTTGCTCAAGTCATCGCTATGAGCAACAAAACTAATGAAAAAGTCGATGACCCAAAGTTGTCAAACTTGTACAACCTGGTAATATCATCAACAATTCTAGTTGCAAGAACATGCTTAGGATCTTTTAGATCCTTGATTAC
>ML779845.1:1048722-1067019 GCA_009831015.1 Picea engelmannii | reverse complement strand
CAATCAATTACTTGGCATCAACCAATGACATCAATCAAACCAAACCATTTACATCAATGACATATGATCCAACAATCTCCCAAGTAATCAAACCATTGGCATCAATGACAAACCATTGGAATCAATGACAACATGATCCAACAGATGTATAGGTAGTGCAGTCTTCGAACTTGGATAGACAATGCACTGGCAATTACTCTGCACCCATCGACAAATTTCACCCTTTTCAACTATCCACTGTTGTTCATACAATTGATTTGGTGGCTCTTCTCGACCTCTGTGCTTTGATTCAATGGCTGCTCTTTTATACAATGGGCGACTATTGACTTTGGGTGAATTTTCCATGCACAGTAACGGCTTATGCATGCACACGGTTACTCCCTCAATCTCATTCACTTCTACAATGGCGTACTCTTTGCTCCTTGTTGCATGTTTCTCATCCATGGCATTTACGTCCTCAATATCTTTAAGAGCCTCCTCTTGCTCTAACGGAATTTCCTGGTCTCCTTCATAATAAGTACAGTAATCATCCTCTTCCTCCTCATCAAAGAAAAATACATAGTTTGTTGTTGTAAAAAATCCCATGTTCAAAACAGTGATTACCTTGTACGTGATTCAGCAACGATTTATGTGACAGATGATGGCTAAAACAGACGGCTCCAATTCCACAGATTCAATGCACAGGAAGTTAATACCTTTGCCCAACCAGCGATCCGGAAGTCAATTATGCAACGGAAATCAATCTTCACACAGCGGATCTCCTTCACTTGCATCGTTTGGCAACGTTTCTGGGCAGCAGTCCTCTTATGCGCAGGCGTACTTTCTGGGACTGGCGATAGTTCTCCTCCTCTCTTTCTGCTATGCAAATGATGCCTCGCCTCAATCCTTGTGGCTCTGATACCAAATTAGATTGAAAGAATTAGCACATATCAATTGTCATATTGCATTGAAGAACATTACATATATATAGCAGAGGAGCAGGTTTAACAGACTCCAAAATAAACGGATCTGAACCGCTCGTGAATCTGCTTGTAACAATAAGATTTTATTCTCCATTATTCTCTAACAAGAAGATCCTTCTCTCAAACATAGGAGACAGCTGAGATGAGTGTAGTAGATCTTAAAAAAGTTTTAGATAATAAGGAGGGCCCTCATGTCCATCTATTCAAAGTTTGTAGGTTAAAGTGCTTGTTTTTTTTAAGTGTTGTCTTTGATAGTTCATCTACTCTAAAAATTGTATGTTAAAATGCTTACTTTTTTATGAAGTGCTACCTTTGATAATTGATCTACTGTTAAATGAGTTTAAACTTTAAACCTCAAAGCAGTTCCTTCATATACAAAACAAACTCTGATTATGGGGAAATATGGTTTCAGTCCATTTTGCCAAATTTGAATCTAAAAACTTGCCAAAATATAAGAACAATTTGAATGCCCCTTATTCTAAGCAGACATAATAATAGATAACCCTACTGACCTGGGTTTTGGTTACAGAGAGATTGCAGGCAAGTACGATGTGGAGGTGAGAGGATTTTAAGGCTGTTGGCTGTCATTTCTGAAGCTCTAGGGCTCGACTCTGATTACTTGAATACGAATTTTGAAATACACTGATGAGTATCAATTACTATCCTCCATGCCCAAATCCTGATCTTACCCTTGGTATACAAGGCCATTCAGATGCAAGTGCAATCACTGTTCTCTTGCAAGATGATGTCAATGGCTTGCAAGTACTCAAAAATGGAAAATGGGTTGTTGTAGAGCCAATAGCTAATGCATTCGTCATCAATTTGGGAGATCAGTTGCAGGTAATTTCCACGAGCAGATCCAATATATTTTTGCTTGGTTTAAAAGCTTGACCATGGAGTTTTTAACGTTAATAATTTGTCAGGTTGTAAGCAATGGGAGATTCAGGAGTGTTGAGCATAGAGCAGTAACGAACGCGTCCACTGCACTTATATCAATTTCTACGTTTTATGGCCCTTCGAAGGATGCCTTCATTGCTCCTGCAGCGTCCATGGTTGATGGACAACATCTGGCTCTGTACTGAGGATATCAGTTTGGAGATTTCATGAGAGTTTTCTGGGGCCAGGAATTAAAGAGAAAGAGGGTTTTGGATCATTTCAAAATAGAATACCCAGAGGATAATCGTGAATGAATTTTGTTCGAGTTTTTCTTGGAGGAGGCATCCTAGAGGTAAGTAGAAGTAGAAGTTGGCTTCATAACAAGAGAACCCAGAAAACCAGGTTTGCTGTCCTATCCCTCTCTTTTCTTTAGGATTCTCTTCATAATTTTCTAGATCTAGTTAGTTTAGCCTTTTAATAATTATACCTAACCTATATCTAATAATTTACCTAACCTCTTTTTAATAATTAATATTTATATCCAACCTATATCTATTAATTTTACCTAATCTTTATTTAATCAACAAACAAGACTATAATAACATAAATGATTACATAACCTTTATTTAAATAATCCAAGAATCTTTGGCATGCTACCCTTATCTTTCCTTATCTGTCATCAAGATGAATTCAGTTAAAGGATTCGAAACGTCTATATAAAAATGAATGTCACTGTGGAAAATCTGGAAAACAATTCTGAAAACTCACACCACAGGAACCTAAAAAAAGATGGAATCTTGTTCTTCATACTTACTGGAATGAGCATAAACAACCACATTTTGTTTTCTCTTCTTGTAAATGATCTCAGGGGATGAAATTGGTTGTTCCAAAAAATACTTGAGGCTTTGATGATTAGTTTTAATTCGGAAGTGTTTCCCCAATAGATAACGACGCCAGATATCCACGACATGCAGAATAGCCAAAATTTTATTTTCATAGATTGATTGGCCCAAATGTCTATCCAAAAGTTGTTTTCTAGTGAAGACCAAAGGCCTACCATCTTGCATGAGGACTGCCCCAATTCCTTTCCCCAATTCCTTTCCTTGAAGCATCACATTCCAAGAAAAAAGTATTTGTGAAGTCGAGAAGTGCTAGGATAGGATTCATGCACATAGCCTCTTTCAAGGTGTGGAACTATTGATCAGTCGATGGTGTTCAAGTGAAAGAATTATTTTTAAGGAGAGCAGTGAAAGGTGTGGCGATTTTTCCATAATTCTAAGAAAACTTGTGATAATACCACGTTAAACCCACAAAACCACACAAGCTCTTAAGAGTTTTAGGGCAAGGCCAATCCTGCATAGCTTCAATTTTCTTAGGATCCACCCGTACACCATCCTTGCTTAAAATATGACCCAAGTACTCCACTTCTGAGGCTTCAAAGGAACATTTAGATAGTTTGAGGAAAAGTTGGTGCTGAGAGTGTAGATGGAGAACTAGATCCACATGGGTGAGATGGGTTGTCCAAGTTTTACTATAGATGAGAATATCATCAAAGAAAATGACAGAATACATGATTCATGAGACTTTGGAAAGTGGAGGGATAATTACATAGGCCAAAGTGAATTACCAAGAACTCATAATGACCCTCATGAGTTATAAATGAAGCCTTGGGAATATCTTCCTCTTTCATACAAATATGATGGTAGCCAAAATGAGATCAAGTTTATTAAAGTACTAAGCACTGCTCAATTCATCCAATAGATCATCAATGAAAGGAATGAGAAATTTGTCTTTAATGGTGAGTTTGTTGAGGGCACAAAATTCTAGACACATGCACCAAGTTCCTTCTTTCTTGAGTACCATGACCACATGAGAAGAATTGGGGCTGGTACTAGGATAGATAATGCTTACATCGAGCAACTCTTGAACAATTTTCTCAATTTCATTCTTCTAGTCAAAGGGATGACGATAAGGGCAAACATTGGGAGGAAGACTTTCTGGGACTAGAGGAATGGAATGATCTTGAACACTACGGGAAGGGGGAAGGACATGGGGAGTGGAAAAATATCTTGGTGTTTGGAGAGTATATATTAGAGGTTAGTTGCACAAAGGGTGTCTCGACTGCTTGAATGGAATGGAGTTGGGAAATAATGCCCGAATGACCTTTTTTGAGGATATTTTCCATTCGATGGGAACTGATGATCACAGGGGAGCCTATTGTGATGCCTTGGAACTTATACTATTGTCCCTCATTGATCCGGATTATTTTTGGAATGATATGAAAGAAGAGATATTAGAACGAAATACTCATGAAAATTGCCAGAAACAGAGAAATACATCAATACACAATTTCTATTAATGAAAGAATTGTAAAGAGACTGTAAAAAATATAGAGTGCAAGACTCGCTAGAATGGTGGTAGCTTTATCTCTAAGAATAGATGTGATGACTATGCTCATTCGCTAGAATATGATTACAATGAGGATTTGAAGGCAGTTTTATGATAAACATGAATGTTAAAACCCTAGACATCCAAAAACCTAACCCTAGGAGATGAAACACCTAAATTCATGTGGGCCTCGTTCGGGTAAGTTAATACATTAACTTCCTGGGGTCGTAACGTTTGCATATGATTTCCATTTTAGGCGCATGATAGCTCGTTGGAAAGGTATTTTCGATAACTATGCATTATGTCATCAAACTTTAACTTTGTCTATGGTTTGACCGTGGTAAGCAAAAAAAACACGGTTTAGATCCCCAAAACAGCCCCAGAACTACAAAAAGATGTACTAACATGAAAAATTCCAAAATAAGTTAGTTGGAATAGGTGGGTGGCCACCAATATCCATCTGGATATTGTGTAGGGGTTTAGGACAACCCCGTAAGTGTAGAACCCACAATTACAAAGAAATGTCCCCATTATAGAGAAACATGTTGAATTAAAAATTGTCCAGATGAGCCAGTTGGAATATGGAACAGGTGGGTGGCCACCAATCTCCACCTGAATCAATCCTCCCCCCTTAAGAAGAAATGGTCTCCATTGTGTTGAGTGCCTGGGGTAGAGGGAAAATATTTTTCTAAATCTGAATCTTGGTGAGCTGTGTGTCTTGTTGGAGAAGTTGTGTTGCTTGATTTGTGGAAGGTTGTCATGAACTTGTTGCTGACGGGGTTGAATATGTTCCACCAACCTGTTTTCTCGGGGTTTGACAGGGCATTGTGTAGGCACCATCGTAAGTGAATAAAAAATATATTCTTTCTCTACGACAATATATTTTTGCTTGATAGAAGGTGTTGAGGCTGTAGTGGTTGTAGTGGTTGTTTTTGCATCCTTCGAACAGACTATGAAGAGGATGGATTTTGCAGTATGAGAGATTACCTGCGGCACTATTTTGGTGGAACAGTAGTTGAAACCACCTCTGGTATCCTATAGAGCTGACCTCCCAGAGTAATAATAACACTACGAGGTCTAGACTAATAAACAACATGGCATTTCCACATATATGGTTGGCCAAAAATAACATCACAGACATAAAGAGGGGAAAAATCAAACACTACCTCATCCTTGAAGGGTTGGATGCCATAAGATAGGAGGTATTGTTGGCTGACATGTAGATCTTGTCCTTGGTGAAGCCACCCAATGTTGTACAGTTGCGGGTGTGGTGTTGTTGACAACCCCAACTGTTTAGCGACCTTAGCTGAGATGAGGTTCTTCTAGTTGTCGTTATCAACAATTAAATGCAACAGAGTCCCCTTCACCCACATATGTGAATGGAAGAGGTGCACCCCCTCTTGAGGATCTACTGGTTCTTCTGGTTGAATTGTTGTGGTTGCGACAATAGCAGTGGGGTCTGCGTCAATGATATGTCTATTTTCAATATTTTTCGGATCAGATTCTGAATCAGGATTCAATTCCATGTCTTTGACCTTAGCCACCAATGACTGTTTCAAGTGACATTCATCGGTTTTGTGCCAAGGGATTTTGTGGAAGTCACACCACTTCCTAGTGTCATTCTTCATCTTTCCTTTACCCTTCTTGTCCTATGTCTTGGAATATTTTTCTAGATGTTGTAGGTTACGATTGTCTTTAAAATGCTTTGGTTGTTGCAGATTTGCAAACCCAAATTCCCATTTGTTCTGGTGCCTAAATGTTTGCTCGATTTTCACAAAATATCGATAGGAAGCTCCCAATGATGATATGTTTAGGAAATCCATTTCGGTTTGGGTGTACCTATGTAGAGCTCCATGGTATTTAAGAACCATATGTCACTTGGAGTCTTTGATACCCAGCTTGGTGCATAAGGTATGGAAAGTATTTATGAACTTCGACACTGTTTGGATCTTCTCTTGACATAGTGTGGTCCATCTCATGTACTGGTCTTCATAGTTATCAACATGATAGTATTGTTCCTTGACCACATCCACAAAAACATCCCAAGTAGGCTTGGCCCCATATATTCTAGATTCCTCTGTTTAACTTTTCTCCCAGTAAGTTTCCCACCAATGTTTGAAATGGGGGAGAGCTTTGAGGAGTGTGAAGCTGATCTTTTCCATGTCAGAAAAATTTTGAATAGAGAAATAACCTTCTAATAGATTTAACCATTTTTCTAGGGAATCCGCATCTCTGTGACCTTCAAATGTGGGAATATCAAAATTAACTTGTACCTTGAAGGGAGAGGTTCCTCCAAAATGGTCGCTTGATGAAGATGTGCTTATTGCTATCGACATGCGTTGAAGGATGTGTGCAAAATTCTCCATCATTTCGTCCCTTTGTCATGTGAGAGCTTGCTCAAGAAACATGTTAATAGAATCTTTTGCTCCACCATTTTTCTTTTCTTCTACCATCGAGGGTTTCTTGGGCATGCGAGAGTGATTTTCCTCAAGAGAGACAAGCTCGAGACCCAACTGGATATACTCATACCTCGTCGGGTTCATGCTATGAAAAATGATAAAGAATAGCCTGCTCTGATACCACTGATCCGGATTATTTTCAAAATGAAATGAAAGAAGAGATATTACAATGAAATACTCATGAAAATTGCCAGAAATAGATGAATACAACAATACGCGATTTCTATTAATGAAATAATTGTAAAGAGACTGTAAAAAATACAGAGTGCAAGACTCTCTAGAATGGTGGCAGCTTTATCTCTGAGAAGAGATGTGACAACTATGCTCATTCGCTAGAAAATGATCACAATGAGGCTCTGAAGTCATTTTTATGATAAACATGAATTTCATAACCCTAGACATCCAAAAACCTAACCCTAGGAGATGAAACATCAAAATTCATGTGGGCCCCATTGGGGTAACTTAGTACATTAACTTCCTGGGGTCGTAACTTTTCCATATGATCTTCATTTTAGGCGCTTTATAGCTCCCTGGAAAGGTATTTTCGATAAATATGCATTATACCATAAAAATTTGACTTCGTCTATAGTTTGGCTGTGGAAAGCCAAAAAATCATTGTTTAGAGCCCCAAAATGGCCATGGAAGTACAAAAAGATGTACTGACATGAAAAATTCCAAAATAATCCAATTGGAATAGGTGGGCGATCACCAATATACACCTGGATGTTGTGTAAGGATTAAGGACAACATTGTAAGTGTAGAACCCACAATTACAAAGAAATGTTCCCATTACAGAGAAATGTGTTGAACTAGAAATTTTCTAGATAAGCTAGTTGGAATATGGAACCGGTGGGTGGCCACCAATATCCACCTAGATCACTTATGTCATAATTGCATGGTTGATTCATTAAAATCCATGAGGATGGGGTCAAGAGTGCATAATAATTTTGCACTGATAACAATGTCACACCCACCCATGTTGATAACAAACATATGATATTAAAGGTTGCACTCACCAATTTGGAGACACACATTTTCACAACACCCGCCACATTTTAGGAAATCATCATTAGAAATCATGATTTGAAAATTGTTGATTGCACGGATATAGCAATTGATTTCCTGGGAAAGACGATGATGAATAAAATTATGTCTGTTTCCATTGTCAACAAGGATTATGACCTTCGTATGCTTAATGTAGCCAATGATCTTGAGGGTTTTGGGAGAAAATAAGCTAGTAAGGGCATGTAGTGAAATAAACGATTCAAATTCTGGTGGATCAGAGGGTGGAGTAGTAGCATCGAGTGGAGGTAGTTCTTCCATCAAGGAAACTTTGACTTCCTCGTCAGTGACATCCTCACAAATGGCCATAAAAATCTTATGTTCCTTAGACTTGTGCCCCAACAAGCATTTTTCATCACAATTATAGCGAATTCCCTTGAGTTGACATTCAACCATTTCTACCCTAGTTAATTTCTATATCTTGAGAGGATTAGCATGAGGGGTAGGATTGGTAGGTCAAGAGCGAGGAAGAAAGAGGATTTTTGGTTCTAGGAAAAGACAACATATTGTGCTTCCTTGGCAGATTGAGTAGCTTCCAACCACGTTTGGGGGCGAGCCATGAGGACATGGTCTGGGATTTCATTCTTTAGGCCACTTATAAAGAATTACATGAAGAAGGAATTAAACATGCCCTCTACACCTAAAGCCAATTTCTTAAATGTATCTATAAATTATTCCATGGTACCCAACTGTTTCAACTTGGTCAAACAACCCAAGTAGTATGTGTTGGATTATTGAGAGGGGGAGTGAATCAGTAATAGAGAAATTTAATCCTTTTTAACCATATAATATAAGTTTTATATCAATGAAGCATTATCATCCAATAACTACAGAGTAAATAAGCAATGAACAAACATACACATACACAATACACCAGTGTTTTACGTGGAAACCCAAATCGGGAGAAAACCACAGAATGTTTTTTCTTATATGTATTGAAGAGTTACATTCATTGGAAGCACCAACTTCCTTTGTTTTCCAGCTGCAACTGGAAGGAGGCTCCAACCCCCTAGTTTCTCAGGCTACAACCTGAGGGAAGCTCTAACTCCCCCATTCTCTGGCTACAACTAGAAGGAGGCTACAACCCCCTATGTTCTCCAACTACAATCAGAAGGTGGCTACAGCCACATGTCCTTGCCCCATCTTGCCACCCTAAAGTTGAAGTAGAAAGATGGAAGCATTGTCAACCTCTCACTGTGAGATATGCCATTGTAAACCTGTACCAATAAATCTGAACCATGCATCAACCTGTACCTCAATCTGTAATCAACCTGTACCATAAAAAAGTGTATCCAACCATGTACCAAGTATGTACCAATCATGTGTCAACTACTCATCAATATGTACCAACATCATCAACTATACACCTCATGTATGTGTCAAACCATCAACTACTTGTCTCAACCATGTACTCAACATGTACCTCAACCAAAAGCCCTCATCAATTTCATCATCCAAATCTGATTTGTAGCTCTGTAATAGGACTGGTGTATATGATCAAATTCCTACAAACCTTCCTTAACTTCAACAACAAGAGACTAGCATTTTCATCAAACTTTTATTTAGTCTCACATGCCTAGTTTTGGATTAGTCAACAACCCTAAATTGAAGTAATCATAACTTTGTACCTGTAACGTATAAAGATATGAAACTGATACACAATTTTCTTCATTGTGTTTTATGCAATTCCTCTAGGTGTCACTACTTGGAACCTCTCAGAAAATGAGTTATAGCAAAAATGACACACCTTGCTGAATTTTGTCTTATTCTAGAGAGCGACCTTGTAGAGTGTGCCCCGCACAGAATATTTGTTGAATTGATATGAAACTATTACATAGCATACGACAAACTATACCCTAACCAACACATGATTTGGTTTCCCTGAATTTGAATCTTAGAAAGCACCATCAAAAGAATTTATCCTTCCTTGCATTTCAGCCTTCTTTTCTTCACCTTCCCTCAGAATTTCGTCTTAGATATCCTTGGTTACCTCGGACACCTATAGATATTCAATATTATCAAGTGTGATTAAAATGAGAGAGCCTTGCCTCTTATTTATACTCTCCAAGTAGTTTCCTTAAAAACATCTTCTAGGTCACTTGGCCCCACTTTCCTTATTTTAGGGTTAACCCACTTCTAATTTCTTCATTAAATTTATTATTGAAATAATTTATTTTGTATTCACTTTGAATTATAATACACTCATTGCTTCACTTTATTATTTACCTTTTAAAATCTCTTAAACCACTTTGACTACTTTGACCTTTTGGGGCCTCTAGATGACATATGAGGGTCCTCCAACTTTGTAAGTCCATAAGTTTCAAACCGTGAGGAGTTATGTGACGTTCCACATACCACCAGAAATGGAATGACATGCACTATCCATATAGAATAGTATTATCTGAAAATATATCATAACTCATACCATTATCCATCAAACAAACTTGGGTCCATTACCCAAACCTAGGGTCTCCAACTTCTCATGGCCATAACTCTCTAACCGTGAGGAGTTATGTGACGTTCCACATACCACCAGAAATGGAATGACAAGAAATATCCATCTAGCATATTTTACCTGAAAAATTAATTGTCCTTCATATCATCATTCCACAACTAATCATGAGTTCTCTTACTCCACAAAGCATCTTCCCATGAGATCTTTCACCATAAGGGGACCACTTTGGAGTTCATCCATATTTACTTCTTACCAACCATGACAAGAAAATAATGAGTCATATTTACATCAAACAGTCTTGGGTCCATTACCCAAACCTTTGTGTTGTGGGGCTTTCTTCAAGGGTTGATATCAATGACAACCAACCTTAATCAACAATCTTCCCCTTTGGCATTGATGGCAACACTCTAATGCAATACTGAAATCATATCACTCATGATCCCCCTGGAACCATGCCTCTGTCCTCTGTATCTAATAAATTTTCCTCTGTCCTCTGCATCTAATAAATTTGTTCCCCTTGGAACCATGCCTCTGTCCTCTGCATCTGATAAATCTATCCCCCTTTGTCATCAATGGAAAATGTATCTTTCCATTTGGGGTTGCTCCCCCTAACTGAACTGTCCCCTTATGGTGCTTCCTCGTGTACATCTAAGACATATAAGATAAGCATTCAAAAATCATTCAAAAAGAATTCATTTTGGAGTAGAAATAACTCCAAGTCTTTGACGAAGATATTCAAAGGCTTCCCGTGGAAGTGGTTTTGTAAAGATGTTTGTCACTTGTTCTTTTGTGCCCACATACTCAACTCTGATGTTCTTTTATGCAACTTGTTCCCATAGAAAGCGATACTTGATTGGAATGTGCTTCGTTTTGGAGTGCATCACTGGGTTTTTTGAGATACTGATGACACTTGTATTATCACAATATATTGGAATGGGCTCATCATATTCAACCTGTATATCTGTCAAAGTTTGTTTCATCCAAAGAACCTGTGTACAACATGATGTTGTTGCAATATACTCTGCCTCAGTTGTAGATAGAGATACTGATGATTGTTTCTTGCTTATCCATGACACCAAACACTCACCTAATTAGAACGCTGCTCCACTGGTGTTTCGTCGGTCATCAATACAACCTACCCAATCTGCATCTGTGTAGGCAATAAGTGATAGATCTTTTCCTTTTAGATACCATAATCCAAACTCTTATGTTCCTTTGAGATATCTGAAAATCCTCTTTACTGCTAATACATGTGACTCCTTTGGTGTTTCTTGAAATCGTGCCACCAATCCAACTGCTTGCATTACATATAGTCTAGATGTTGTCACATATAGTAGGTTGCCAATCATTGACTTGTATTGCCTCTAATCTGTAGACTTCGAATCAACATCTTTTCTCAACTTACAACTGGTTTGCATAGGAGTGATAACTGGTTTGCAATCTTCCATTCCGAACCTCTTTAGCATTTCTTTGATATAATTGGTTTGAGAAATAAAAATTTCTTGGTTGCTTTGACATATTTGAAGTCTTAGAAAGAAGGATAGTTCTCCAAGTAGTGACATTTCAAATTCATTCTGCATGTCTTTTGCAAATTTCTGGCTTAACCTATCATCATCACTACCAAAAATAATATCATCAACATAAACTTCAATTAATAAAATATTACCTTGACTTACCTTGATGTAGAGGTTGTTGTTTGCACTTCCTTTTCTAAACCCTACATGTTACAGATACTTATCTAGTCTGGAGTACCATGCTCTAGGAGCCTGTTTTAAACCATACAAGGCCTTCTTTAATTTACATACATAGTCTGTGTTCTCTGACAACTGAAATCCTTCTAGTTGTTCAATGTAGACTTCTTCTTCAAGTTCCCCATTCTGAAAAGTTGATTTTATGTCCATCTAATATACTTTAACATTTTTGGAGCATGCATAAGCTAAAATAAAACGGATTGCTTCCATTCTGGCAACTGGGGCAAATGTCTCTTCAAATTTGATTCCTTCAATATGTGCATATCCTTTACATACCAATCTAGCTTTGTTCCTTGTAACCTATCCATCTTCATTCAATTTATTCCTAAAAACCCATTTTGTGCCGATCACATTCGTATTATTTTGTTTTGGAATCAATTCCCAAGTGTTATTTTTTTCTATTTGATCCAATTCTTCATCCATGGCCTTATTCCAAAATTCATCCTTGTTGTCTTCTCCAAAACAGTTTGGTTCAATTGTAGATAAGAGTGCTAGGTGTGTTTGTTCCGGTGAATGGTTTTTTCTTCTAGTCTCAACTCCTGCATCTTTGTTTCCAATAATTTGATCTGAAGGATGATTCTTCTGTACTTGTTTTCTAGGTTTCTTTGGAGATACTTTTTGAACTTGCTCTTCTGCTTCTGTCGGATTCTCTTCATATTCATCTTCCTCTTCTACTTATTTTTCATCTTCTTCTTCAAAAAGTTGTTCCATTGATTGGTTTTCTTCTTCCTTTGATTTTGGTCTGCCTGTTTCATCAATTATTATGTTGATGCTTTCCACAACTTTGTTCAATCTTAGATTGTAACACTTGTATGATTTCATTGTACCTGAGTAACCAACAAGTATTCCTTTGTTCACACGAGAGTCAAACTTTCCCATTCTTCCATCTTCTATTTTGATGTAGCATTTGCTTCCAAAAAATCTGAAGTGATTCACATTTTCTAGTCTTCCTTTCCATAGCTCGTAGGGAGTTTTATCAATGTTGTGTATGAGCATTACTCTATTTTGAATTTGAAATGTTGTATGCACTGCCTATGTCCAAAATATATCTGTCAATTTGGAATCCATTAGCATTGTTTGAGCCATTTCTTGTACTGTCTCGTTCTTTCTTTCAACAACTCCATTCTGTTGAGGTGTCCTAGCAACGAAGAATTGTCTTTTTATTCCATGACTGCTATAGTAGTCCCTATATTCCTTTGAAGTGAACTCTCCTCTATTATCATATCTCAAACATTTGATTCTTGAATCCATCTCATTTTCAACCATTTCCTTGTATATCTTGAAGTTTTCAAAAGCTTCTGACTTGTTCTTGAGAAAGAAAACTGCAATCATTCTTGTATAATGTTACACATAAAAAATACTCACTTTGATAGCGTCACAAGTGTCGTCATTACAAAGGTCGCAAGTGTCTCATTTTTCTCACAAGTGTCGCAAGTGTCAGGGAAGCATACTGCCATGATGCATGTGTCATGCCTGTAAACGACATCAAGAGGACACTTGGCACTTGTCAAACACTTGAATTGGAAGAGGAGGAAAGGTTAACTGGGCTTATGAACCTTTTTCCATTTGAAAACACTAAAAAAACTAAGTTTTTAGAGGGGAGCGCTCCCCTATAACTATCTCAGGAGTGATGGCACCCCCCCATAAGCCATCAGGGAGTGTTATAGCGCTGCATCATCCCTTTTGCAGGAGCACTCCTATCCTCAGGAGTCCTGGCACTCCCCTATACACTACTAGGGAGCGCTACAATGCTCTGATGCCCCTTTTGAGGGACCGCTGCCTATTTTGGGTAGTAGTTAAGTTGTTGAGATGTATGGGGGAAGGATCCTTTCATTCTTAGAAGTCATTTGAGTTTGAATTCGCAATCAAGCCATGATCTTAGGGAAGATCTCTAACTAGAGGAGAAAAATCCTCAACTCACCCCAAGGATATATCAAGTTGTTGAGCCTCTCCAAGGTTATATAAGCAAGCTTTCTCATGGTGAAAGGGGACCGGAAAAGGAGAATCACACCAAACTTATGATCTTATAAGTGGTGTTGGAACAAAGATATTTTGAAGGCAAGAGACCTATGATCTCATAGGGAGCAATCAGTGAAGCTATCATCATCCAGATCGTGGATCTTTTGAGAAAGGGGTAGACAAGGAGGACTTGACGAAAATGTTGCAATCCATCTATGGTTGTAAGCAATGTTTTGTCCTCATTAATATAATTTGCTTGGCCTATTTCTTTCTAATTTGTGTTCAATCTCACATGAATTTGTCTCTTTAGTAGATAGACCTATTTCAAACTAATCTTGATAGAGTAGGAAGTGGTCGTACTTTGTTTGTCTACAGGGCTTATTGAAGAGCGAAAGATTGGAGCTCAATTCGGAGCATGCAGGGACAAACACTGGTAAAAGGTACTTCTTTTCTCCTTCCTCCTCACACACTAGTCCACCTAGATCTAAAAGGAAGTCAGTGACCATGATAAGCACTTTCTGTCTTAGAGTTAAGAGTCTAGCTCTTTGAGGAGATCTACCTGTCCGTAGGGAGATTTTCCTTCAACATATAATCATCAACTAATAACATAAAGTATTTTTTACCTTTTAAGTCCTTTGTTGTAGTTGGTCCAACTAGATCAGTGTGCACAATTTCAAGTGGTCTTGTTGTTGAATATTCCTTTGATTTGAACATGGTCTTTGTTTTCTTTCCTTGTTGACAATGTTTGCATAAAGTGTTGGTTGGTTTTGTGATCTGGGGAATTTCTCTAACTGCTTCTCTTTTGTTGACTTTGACAAGGTTATCAGAATGCATGTGACCCATTCTTGTATGCCATAGCCAACTTTCATCTTCCTTTCCTAGACAACACTTTTCATTTCAAATTTCACTTAACACATATATGTTGTTTGAAGTTCTTGCAACTGTATCGACGAATTCCTCTGAACCTTCTTTTCTTATCTCACACTTTTCTGAATCGAAAGTAATTTTATGACCTTGGTCACACATATGACTCACACTTAGAAGATTATGTTTCATATCTTCTACCAGTATAACATTTTGTGCCTTTTCATTCTTGTTCCCAATTCAGACTATCCCTTCTCCAATGATTTTGGATGAATTATCATTTCCGAAGGAGACTGGTCCATTTTTTTATTTTCGTAATGTAATAAATTTGTCTTTATCACCTTTCATGTGTTTTGAACATCCACTATCAACATACCAACCGTGTTTCTACTTCTTAGCTTGTAGAGCGACTGTGCATTCTTCATTGTTATACTGATCTTGCTTTCTTATCCATGTCATTTTCTGAGGTTCTTTCCTGTGACTGTTGTTATTGTGTTGAGGTTCTTTAGGAGGGATTGTCATTCTCTAATCCTTGGCCATGTGTCCAAAATTGTTACATTTGTAACATTCCACTTCAGTGCTCAAAGATTCAAACCTATTGTAACTTCTTCTTTGTGTGTCACTAGGTCTCCTTGAATAATCCCTTTATGTATAACTCTCAAAGTTGTTATTGTTCCTGTTGTTAGCTTTGCAATTCATAAATTTATGTCCAAAATTATTACATGCATAACATAAACCAAAAAATATAGTTTGATACCTAGGAGTTGAAGATATTCTTAAAGGAGGTGCTCTTATGAATCATTCTTCTTCTTGAGGCCTATATGTCTGTTGTTGATTATGAAATCTGAATCTTCTGGGTGGAGGAGTGTCCATGTAATCTTCCTTGTATATCTTCCTATCCTCTTTGATTGTTTCTGCATAGCTCTTTGGATTTGTTTTTTTCACTATTGTTTTGGAGCTTGATCCCTTTTTTGTTTGATTGTATCCAAGTCTGGACTTGTCAAGATGAGATTTTTGACTACTGATAATGTCATCTAGAATTTTTGAGCTATTCTGCATATTTTTCTTTTGAATATCGTTTCTTAGTGTGACAACCTCTGCTTCCAAGTTTCCAATGATCTTGTCCTTTTCTTCTAGTTGTTCTTTGACTGCTTCTTCAATTCTTTTATCTTCTTCTATTTGAACCTTCAATTTTGTGATCATTTGTTCTAGTTCTCGAGTGTCCTTTTTCTTGTCTAGTTTTGCTTGTAGTTTCTTGTTTTTCTTCTTTTCTCTTATGATAACTTCTATGGCACACATTAATTCTTCTCGATAGTCAACTTTTGCCTCTTCAATTTCTTCTTCGACTTCATCAAATTCTTCTTCGGCTTCTTCACATTCTTCTTTGGAGTCTTCTTTGTCAAAGTCTTTTACTACCATGAATAGAACTCTTCCTGTCTCATTGTCACTAACTTCATCTTCATTTGATGATGAGATGTCTTCTTTGGTGTATAAATTTTTCTTGAAAACTTTCTTTGTAGTTATTTTGCCTTTATATGTGTGTTTTCCTTTTGAGTAACCTTCATCATTTCTCTTTTCTTATGAGGACATTTGTTAGAAAAATGACCAATACCATCACAATTAAAACAAATTAAAGGGAACTTACCTCTATACCTACCGTTGGTTCCCTTGTTCAGTCTTTTGACGAAGTTGGCCACTTCTTCATCATCTTATGAGGCGTCACTGTTGTTGTTATATTCTTCTTGTTCCTTTTTCTTTTGCTTTGATCTTTTGGATGCCTTGAAGGCTGCTTCTTTTACATCTGGATTGTCCTGCTCAGTTCTCATTTCATATGCTGTGAAGATTCCATGCAATTCATCCATGCTTATTGAGTCTAGATCTGATCTTTCTTCTAGTGTTGATATCTTAGGGTTGAATCTCATAGGAAGAGATCTTAGTATCTTTTGAACAATTACATATTCTTCAATTTCTTCTCACAATCCTATGATTGCATTCACTGTTTCATTGACTCGTAAGAAGTAGGTTGTGATATCTTCATCTTCCTTCATTTTTGTAACAACTCTAAGTAATTAATCAATTGTCATGAGTTAAATAATTGTTTAATGTATATTAGTTAATTAATTAATTAATTAATTAATTGTCCTGATTTAATATTTGTTTAATGTATAATAGTTTAATTAATTAATTAACTAATTTCATGATTAAATATCTGGTTAATGAATTTGAGTTTAATAAATTATTAATTTATTAAATGGAGACTTAATGTATCGAATGATGGAACCATTAAAGAGAAAGGGGATAAGGTAGATGACACTTAATGGAGAGATAAGGTGGGTGTGACTTAATGAAGGTAGAATGCGGTGAATGAGAGAAGGGGAAAGTAGGATAAGAGAAGGGAAAAACACTCGAGAAGGCACTTTTGTTTTGGGAGACCATCATTTTTCATAGGAGAGGACTGTATTGTTGGTTTGGGGCTGGAGTAGCTTGTTGAAGGAGGGTACTACTGGTTTTTTCTTGAGGAACTTGTTGGAGTTTGGTAGACTGAGATAGGGGGCACCTGTTGCTAGGAGTTTTGGGCTTGGGGGCTAGGAATCCTTACGGAATCCTGGAGCTAGGAAGTCGGAGAGGATTTGTTCCTAGCTAGTTGGGAGGAAAAGATTCAGTTTTGGGCAGAGTTTGGGCAAAGAATCTTGGGTAGAGTTTCAGCTTCAGCTTGGATAGACAGAGTTGGGGAAAAAACATCACTTGAGAGGTATTTATGTTCATTATTATGGCATGTTCATTATCATTATGATGGTTCATTATTTTACTATGTTGTGTATGTTATTCAATATGTTATTTATATCATGCTTCTCATTTTGAATTTTGTTGAACCATGAACTGTTATTTTACTGAATATAAAACTGTAAATAAATTATGATAGAAAATTTATGTTTAAATTATGAATTTTAGGTTTTGTTAGATAGGGATTTACACATGGTATCAGAACCAGGTTTAAAATCTGGAGCCAAGGGCCTACCTACCCACACATCCTCTTGACTCTTGACTGAAAGCTATGTGATGTGTCCTATAAACAACCCTGAAAACCTACAACCCTTGAAACCCTTTAAAAAAAAAACAGTCCTGAAACCCTCTAAAACTTTAAAACTTTTGACCTGTACAATGAAACCCATGAAAGGGGTTATGTAAACAGAAACGGTTACACACATCAATAATCTGTATATAGAAAAATAAAGGATTGTGTACATAAATGTATACAAATATGGGCCAAGCTCCAGCTCCACCTAACCTGCAAGCCAAGCACACAATTTGTTTTTTTATATATATAAACAAAATGCACATTGAAAATGGAAATGGTATAATACTATACATATTGAAAGTGTTAACTGAATTCTAACACTTGTTTCAAAGAAACAAACAAATAATAAGACAAAATATATGTATATATATTGATTCTGCCCGGGAACTTCTAAACAGAGATATGTATTTAAACCATATAAAAATAATAAAAACTATATATA
>ML779845.1:1037701-1048631 GCA_009831015.1 Picea engelmannii | reverse complement strand
CTCTAAGTAAAGTTCATAGGTCGAGCACATGTCATCTCAACATACAAACTAACACACAAGTTAGCGCACAAAGCCTAGCACCCGAAGCCAAGCACACAATTTGTTTTATATATATATATATAAACAAAATGCACATTGAAAATGGAAATGGTATAATACTATACATATTGAAAGTGTTAACTGAATTTTAACACTTGTTTCAAAGAAACAAACAAATAATAAGACAAAATATATGTATATATAGCGATTATGCCCAGGAACTTCTAAACAGAGATATAAATAACCATATATAAGAGATATGTATTTAAACTATATAAAAATAATAAAAACTATATATATACAAAAAAAAACAATTAGGGCCCATAGGCCTAACCTCTAAGTAAAGTTCATAGGTCGAGCACATGTCATCTCAACATACAAACCAACACACAAGTTAGCGCACAAAGCCTAGCACCCGAAAGCTATGGCCAAGTTCTATATCTACAAGGGGCCAAAATCTTAAATACAAAAAGAAAAATATTGGGCATTAAGAACCAATCTCCAAGTCCACAAAGCCAAGTATCAGATCAAATTCCAACACCCAAACCAAGACCAAACACCAAGTCACAAGGAGAGGAGCATAATAGTGTGCACAATACAAAAAAAAAAATTATTGGGCTCGAAGGCCCAACCTCCATTTATCCGTGCCAAGCACCCGGGGGCCATACCAGGAACCCAACACAACACAACTCAACACTAAAGACTAAGCACTAGGGCACCATAGAGAAGCCCACAAGGGAGACTATCCATTACACTACGATTCAGTATCTAAAAAAAAATAGTAGCCTAAAGGAAAATCTCTTAAGGTTCTGAGCTAGCACGCAACACATCAAGCTAACACACATATCAAAGTCCACAAGCCAAACCCCAGTGCCAAGCACAAGTGTGCAGATTTGGCTCACATATGTGCCTGAAGGCCTAGCTCCTAGTTCCGGAGCTAGCGTGCTACACTATAAAACACAAATCACACAAATACAATGCTCAAAACCAACAAACAACACAAGTTAGCAACTAACGCAACCCCAACGCACAAGCACCAAGCCAAGCCATGAGGGAGGAGACTAATACTCAACACTAAACACTAAAGCCAGTGCTCAAAACCAAGCGTTAAGCCATGGAGAAGAAGCCCACGGGGGCATAGTATTGTGCACAACGCATCCACAAGCCCATGCATAAAACAACCCATAACAAAATCCCAACTCAGTGCACGCCACGAAGGAGGAGAGCTCACGCACGAGCCTGCGCACCAAGCATCGCACCAAACCACGAAAAACCAAATGCATGAAGCAATGGTAATGGGGCTTTGTTAAAATATTTTGGAGTCGACAACTTCGTTAAAATATTTGTTAAAATGGTGGGCATGATGGCATCCCAACCCTTTCCAAAGCTTTGAACCCTGAACCTCCATGCACAGGCAACATACAAAACATAGAACCTGCAGGCAGCAAATCCAGTGCAGGCCAAGAAGGAGGAGCCCACAGGGGCTTGTACTTTGCACATTTCCCACAGGAAGGAGTCATGACATATTAGTTACACAGCCAGAGGACTGC
This sequence comes from Picea engelmannii, assembly GCA_009831015.1. Taxonomy (NCBI): domain Eukaryota; kingdom Viridiplantae; phylum Streptophyta; class Pinopsida; order Pinales; family Pinaceae; genus Picea; species Picea engelmannii. The sequence goes on along the minus strand of ML779845.1, from coordinate 1,047,042 downwards.
GTGGCCAAACCCACACAACCATTACACCTTCCCTCTACTGAGCAGATAACAAAAAAACGAAAATGAAAGAGAGGTCCGACCGCCTTTGCAGAATAGAGAGATGTGTGTAGGGTTTGAGGATAGAGAGATGTGTAGAGTTAGGGTTTTGGGGTTTTGGGAACTGAGAGCGGGGGAAGAAGGGCACGTGGGCCTCATGCGAGGACCCATAGTGCCCTACTTTAAAAAAAAAAATCAAATTATTTTTTAAATTATATATATATATATATATATATATAGAGAGAGAGAGAGAGAGAGAGAGAGAGAGAGAGAGAGAGAGAGAGAGATTCGTTTAAATTTAAATTAGTTGTAATTATTTTAAAACATGATTTAAAAAATAAAATTAATTGTTTTATTTAGGGTAAATTTTAATTATCTTAATTATTTAAAAAAAAAAAATTGTTTTTATTAGTGTAAAGTTTAAAATGCAATTAAAATTAAAATTAATCAAATTTAAAATATAATTAAAATTTAAATTTGGTTAATTAAAATTTTAATTATCCCTATGGGTTTGATTTTAAAATTTAAAATTTTATTTCAACTAAGGATATTAGTGATTAATTAATTATACTGATTAATTGAAGTAAGTAATTAAGTACATATTTAATGATTAACTATGTTCAAAATCACATTAAATAGTTTTAAACGAAAATTATAAGGACTTAAACCATGACACGGGGGGAGGGGGCTTCATGCGCACTGGGAAGGTAAGTTAGAGGAATTTGCGATTGTGGTATAGTGCTAGCATAGCTACCAGATGAGGGAGTCAGCAATTTTCTTAGGCGAAGACATCAAGCTTAGATGCTTTAACCCTGACCTAGCCACTTCCCCTAAAGAGAGTAACGTCTGTTTACAGACAAGTAAAAAAACACTTATGCCTAACCCTATTTTCAAGTTTAAGTTGCGTAAATGTGAATGGCCTTAGAATCTCCCTAACAAACTTTTGGTTGATGCAGATTCATTTATACAGTATGGTTAGGACTTGAGGAAATCACGGCAGAAGGGCGTCATCACAAGGACCACCAACGTCGTCACCACCATCGCCTGAATTAGCTCTCATTATGCGCTCTTTGGAGTCCATAAATGAGACTCTAAAGGGGCATCATCCAGCAGGGATCTAAGTGGATCTTCCACCATCTGGAATGGGTAATCCTGAAGCGTCAAGGGATTCAGGGGGAGGGCCTCCACTTGAAGACATCACTAGAGAATTGCAGAAGATCAAACTTCCAGAGTTTGTCGGGGGTCATGCCAGTGAACGTGCAGAGGTATGGTTGGAAGGCATGACAAGGTGTTTCACCTTAAGAGACTATGCTTCCACATCAAAGGTGAAAATAACAATGTTTCAGTTGAGGGACAATGCCTTGAATTGGTGGGGCAACCTAGAGAGGCAGTTGCACCTTACCCCAGACACCGTCTCTTGGGAAATTTTTGAGGAAAGGTTCCGAAGGAAATATCTACCAGCTTACTACGAGGAACAACAGGTGGGAGAATTTCATGCTCTAGTACAAGGGAACAGGACTGTGGAAGAGTACGAGATCAGGTTCATGGAGCTGGTGAAACATGTTTCATACATGGATAATGATCAACGATAGGCAAAACACTTTGTCTATGGGTTAAACCCCAAGATAAGGGCCATGGTGCAAATGTGGAAACCATCTTTAGTAGCGGAAGTAGTTGAAAATTCATGTTATATGGAGGAAAACATGAACTTAAATGGAGGTATGAGATCGACCTTCCCACATCATCCTGGATTCGTGGGGAAGGCCCCTGGGACCTTCTCCAGGGGAGGAAGCTCTAGGCCACCTCCTTATGGTAATAGAGTCGCACCAAGGACAGTTTCCATGGGTATTTCAATGGCAGCAAGTGCAGCATCTCATTCATCACCAACGATGCAGGCAGGTCCATGACCATCTCCGGGAGCAACTAGTAGGGGCAGGGGTTCCAGGGGAAGGAACTCATTTCAGAGACCATCACAGAGCTGTGCACAGGTTCCATCTCGTGTTACATGTTGGGGGTGTGGAGGACCCCATTACCATCGTGACTGCCCAGAGTTACAATGAGGATTTGTGCATAGAGAAGGAAAGGCCCCGATGGGAAGAGCAAGTAGCAGCCACCATATTTACGCAATGGTTAATAATTGCTAGGAAGAACATCAATCCACGGTGGTGGAGTCATCAAGTAAGTTAAATCATATCAATGTTAAGATTTTATTTGATTCTGGTGCTACAGATAGTTTCATTTCACCATCTGCATTAGAAAAGAGTGGGTTGGCATCCTACGAGCACGATGAATTTAAACAAGTTGATATGGCTTCAGGAAAAAAATAAGTGGTAGGATCTAGTGTTGATCATTGTCTAGTAGACCTGAGAGTGTGTACTACCATGTTGAAGGTATACACCACTGCCCTCGGGATGTATGACCTAATCATTGGAATGGATTTAGAAGCACATGGAGCTATGGTAGATTGTTTCGCAAAAAGGGTGCTTTGTGTTGATGATGAAGGAAGGCCAATAGAGATCCACGGTATATGGAGAAAGGTGTATCTACACTTTATCTCAACTATGAAGGTTCAGCGGTGCATGAGGAAAGGGTGTCGTCTTTATGTAGTGGAAGCAGTGAGTGAAAGGAAAGGACCCTCCTTGGATCAGTACCCAGTATTGTCAGAGTTTAAAGATGTTTTTCTGAATGAGTTACCAAGGTTACCTCCTGAGAGGGAGCTTGATTTTACTATTAATCTAAAACCTAGTGCATAACCAATTTCCAAGAATCTGTATCGGATGACAGTGCCAGGACTTTGTGAGTTGCAGATGTAGTTGAAAGAGCTACTCGACTTAGGGATAATAAGGCCTAGTGTCTCACCTTGGGGTGCACTAGTAATTCTTGTGAAGAAGAAGGATGGTTCCTTACAACTGTGTATAGATTATAGGGAATTGAATTGTGCTACAGTGAAAAATAGGTACACAATGCCATAGATAGATGATCTCTTTGATCAGATGAAAGGAGCAGTGGTATTCTCAAAAATTGATTTGTGATCAGGGCATCACCCGTGAAGGATTAAGGAAGGCGATATTCCTAAAACTGCCTTTCGAACTCGGTTTGGGTATTACGAGTTCATTGTAGTACCTTTCGTATTGACCAACGCGCCAACAATATTAATGATCCTCATGAACGGTGTATTCTGGAAGTACTTAGACTGCTTTGTACAAGTCTTTTTAGATGATATCCTCATATATTCCAAGAATGAAAGAGAGCATGAGGAACACTTGCGAGTGGTGTTGTCCTGACTTAGAGAGAACAAATTGTATGGGAAGTTGTCGAAGTGTTCCTTCTTCCATAAAGAAATTCATTATTTAGGTCATATCATTTCTGGTGAAGGAATCTTTGTGGACCTAGAAAAGGTAAAGGCCATTATGGAATGGCTAGTGCCAAAAAATTCTCATGAGGTGAGAAGCTTCATGGGGCTAGCATGTTATTATCCGATATTTGTGGAAGGGTTCTCTAAAATAGCAAAACCCATCACCACTTTGGAGCGCAAGGGGGTTAGGTGTGAATGGAAAGAAGAATGTGATAGTGCATTCATCGAGCTTAAGAGGTTACTAACTAGTCTGCCAATTCTATGAGTGTCGAATATGGAAAAGGACTTCACAGTCTGTACAGATGCCTCGAAGCAAGGGTTGGGGGCCGTGCTAATGCAGGATGGAGGAGTGATAGATTATGCGTCAAGGAAGTTGAAGAAACACGAGGAGATTTACGCTACTCATGATTTAGAGTTGGCAGTTGTAATGCTAGCTCTGAAACTTTGGAGGCACTATCTAGTAGGGCGAAACTTTGAGCTCAAAACGGACCATCAAAGTTTAAAACATCTCTTCACTCAAAGGGATCTGAATTCCATTCAAATGTGATGGAGTGAGTTTATGAGTGAATATGATTTTGGTATTTCATACATCAAGGGAAAAGAAAATATGGTCATGGATGCCTTGAGCAGAAGACCATGTATCTTCTACTTGGTACCCTTAAAAGTCAATTTGTGGGAACATGTGTTGACGAAACTCCTTGGAGACAGTTGGTATTTAAATGTTACTTCAAACCTCAAGAGTGGAAGGCAGTTAGATCCAAAGTATGAAGGATATAGTTTGGAAGCAGACAGACTATTAAGATATCGAGGAAGGATGTATATCCCCAAAGGTGGGGATATTCGAAGCATCATACTGAAGGAAGCCCATAGAGCACTTTATTGTGCGCATCCGGGTGTGAAGAAAATGTACTCAAACATGAGGAAACTCTTCTTCTGGGTAGGCATGAAGCACGATGTAGTCAATTTCATCGCCAAGTGCCTAGAGTGTCAACAAGTGAAAGTCGACCACCATCACGCGACAGATCTCCTACAACCACATGATGTTCCTATGTCCAAGTGGGAAGTCATTTCTATGGATTTTGTTGTGGGGTTGCCGCTCACATCTCTTAGACACAATTCCATTCTTGTAATAGTCGATAAGTTAACCAAGAGTGCTCATTTTATTCTGGTTAGATACACTTACGATGTCACTGATGTGGCACGCGTGTTTATAATTGAGGTCATCTGTTTGCATGGGATACCTAAGAAGATCATTTTAGATAGGGACTCCATATTCACTTCTAGGTTTTGGACAAGTTTGTAGTCAATGTTGGGGACTCAGTTGAACTTAAGTACAACTCATCATCCTGAAACAAATGGGAAAATCGAGAGAGTAAATCAGGTTATGGAGGATATTCTTAGGATGTATATTATGGATAATCAAACCCGTTGGGAGAAGTAACTACCTTTGGTAGAGTTCGCCTACAATAATAGTTTTCATAGCTTCATCGGAATGCCACCCTATGAAGCTCTGTATGGAAGGCCATACAGAACATCGTTGAGGTGGGAGAGGTTAGAAGACCGAGTGACAATTGGGCTAGAATTGATTCAAGAGATGGAGAAACAGGTGATTCAGATTAGGCAAAGACTAAAGGAAGCATAGGATAGACAGAAAAGTTATGTGAATGCACATAGGACTGACCGAAGTTATAAAGTGGGAGATCAGGTTTTCATTTGTATCATGCCTAATAAGAGTACCATATAGTTTGGTAAGGGGACAAAGTTGTCACCTTGATTTAAAGGACCTTTCAAAATCAAAGAGAAAATTGGACCCGTTGCCTATCGTCTCATATTTCCACCCCACTTGCATAAAACTCATAATGTTTTTCATGTATCTGTTCTACGTCATTATGTTGCTGATGAATCACATAAGCTAAATTGGAAGGAATTGCAGGTATTGGACGCGGGAACCCTCACGGTAGAACCATTATGCATATTGGACCATAGAGTCCAATAGCTCAGAAACCGTTTGGTAGACCAAGTTAAGGTCCAGTGGGACAAGTATAGTCTGGGATCCGCTACTTGGGAGGATGCTGAGACATTATGACGAGATTGTCCCTAACTTTTTTGATCCCTCACTTTTTTTACCACCTCGAGAATATGTTTCTCAAAGTTTGGGTGTATGTAACACCACCTTTTGACTTAGATAGCTAATATTACCTGAGGCCTAACCACCTTTATTTTCTATTCACGGTGAAACTATTAATGATACACTTGAAATTTTAAGACGTATGAACCTTTATGAACGGTTAAATGTACTGGAACGATGATGGATATGATGCGATATATTGTGAGAATGTAAATTTTATGAATGTTTAAATGTTATTTGAATGATGATGGATATGATGTGATCTAGTATGTGGATGCAAATTCTATAAATGTTTAAATATCACTTAAATGATGATGGATATGATGCGATCTACTATGTGAATGTAAATTCTATAAATGATTAAATATCACTTGAATTATGATGGATATGATGCAATATACTATGTGAATGTAAATCCTATGAAGGTTTAAATGTTATTTGAATGATGATGGATATAATGCAATCTATTGTGTAAATGAAAATTCTATGAACGGGTAATGTTAATTGAATTATGGGGATATTATGAGATCTATTTATAACTTGAAAAAATTGATGTTAAAGTTGTTGGTATGTGGATACCGAATTGAGATTATGGTTGTATGAAATTACATGATGATAATGCATAGATATGTATGAGTTTGTGTTATAGACTAATTTGCAAGCCAATGGGCTATGAAATAGCCAAGGGATAATGGTAATGAAAGTGGATTTCATGACCACCGACTGAGAAACAATATGGTATGAATCTTTGTAAGTGAAATTATATTGGTTTGAATGCATTGCTATGATATGTGGACCAGTGCAGAATTTCAGGTGGTGAGACTGCCTAAAACTGAATAAACGATGACAAAATTCCTAGCAACACGGTACCACTGTATATTCCATTGTAGGGTGTGGACCCTAGTCCTATTAGGAGGGGTGGAGGCATTTTCCACTGTGTATCCTCTAAAACCTGGAGTCATGGGAGGACGGTGTTAGCTCACGATCCCCTAGACATGTGACGATGACTATCAGTTTCTTGCTAGGGAAGCTTGGTCAAGAAAGTGACACTTCCGCTTACGAGTTCTATTTGGAGTTAGGTCAATATAGTTGATGCTCCAATATAGTCTAGCAGAGGAAGGATAGGAATGGAAGATGGAAGTAAGTTAGGGAGGAAGGATGAATATAAATAGTTGAGAGTGTATGGAGATTCATCTTATGGTGGAATTTATTGTTTTTCCTTCTGAAAAGAAAATGTGTATATATGAATATTCATAATTACGTAACTAAACCACAATTGTCTAAATAAAATTGTTGAGCTAGATTATTGTAATTAAGGGAATTCGCAAACATTTCATTGGTTTATTATCTTTTATAAAATGAATAGTCTAGTTGATTGGATTAGATGCATACATAAAATACTATAGGGGTGATAGTTATAGTTATTAGTACATGCACGAGACTTGTATGTACTAGCTACACATGCATTTCTTGTACATGTACACTAGTATGCATGAGTTTTCTTGGCTTACTTACTAATAATGTTGGCTATTGGATATGAATCTGTGAACCATGTGTCTTTTCCCTTGTATCATAAAATACTTTAACTTTGGGACAAAGTTTCCAAAAGGGTGGGTGTATGTAACAACCCTAAGTATTTAATCAATTGTCATAATTTAAATAATTGTTTAATGTATATTAGTTAATTAATTAATTGTCCTGATTTAATATTTGTTTAATTAATTAATTAATTAATTTCATGATTAAATATTTTGTTAATGAATTTGAGTTTAATAAATTATTAATTTATTAAATGGAGACTTAATGTATCGAATGATGGAACCATTAAAGAGAAAGGGGATAAGGTAGATAACACTTAATGGAGAGATAAGGTGAGTGAAACTTAATGAAGGTAGAAGGTGGTGAATGAGAGAAGGGGAAAGTAGGATAAGAGAAGGGAACAACACTCAAGAAGGCACTTTTGTTTTGGGAGAGCATCATTTTTCATAGGAGAGGACTGTATTGTTGGTTTGGGGTTGGAGTAGCTTGCTGGAGGAGAGTACTATTGGTTTTTGCTTGAGGAATTTATTGGATTTTGGTGGAATAAGACAGGGGGCACTTGTTGTTGGGAGTTTTCGGCTTGGCGGCCAGGAATCCTTACAGAATCTTGGAACTAGGGAGCTGGAGAGGCTCTGTTCCAAGTTGGTTGGGAGGAAAAGATTCAGTTTTGGGCAGAGTTTGGGCAGAGCAGCTTGGGCAGAGTTTCAGCTTCAGCTTGGACAGGCAGATTTGGGGAAACAACATCACTTGAGAGGTATTTATGTTCATTATTATGGCATGTTCGTTATCATTATGATGGTTCATTATTTTACTATGCTGTGTATGTTATTCAATATGTTATTTATATCATGATTTTCATTTTGAATTTTGATGAACCATGAACTGTTATTTTGCTGAATAGAGAACTGTAAAGAAATTATGATAGAAATTTTATGTTTAAATTATGAATTTTAGGTTCTGTTAGATAGGGATTTACAATTTTTAGTTGTTCAAACTGACCTTTGTAAGTCTGAAGCTTTGTTGCTTTGAGTTTTGTATCTCCTTCATAAATATTTTGAAGCTTGTCCCAAATCTCTTTAGCAGATTTACAGTGTGCAACTTTGGTGAATACCGTATCACTGAGACCATTCAAAAGTGAATTTGTAGCTTTGGAATTATTCTCACCGAGTTTTACTACTTTGTCATTTGTTGGTGGAACTGTTGGTGTTGTGTATCCATCTACAATTGATTGCCAAACTTGAAATCCCTGTGCCTGTATATATGTCCTCATCCTTATGCTCCAAAAAGCATACTTATGTCCATCAAACTGTGGTATTCCATTTTTATATGAGTTGGTACTCTCCATGATCTACCTTTCAGTGGTTAAACTGATTTCTGAAGGAACCTTCTCTTATTCCAATTGTTGGACTACTGAGAGGGGAGTGAATCAGTAATAGAGAAATTTAATCCTTTTTAACCATATAATCCAAGTGTTATATCAATGAAGCATTATCATCCAATAACTGCAGAGTAAATAAACAATGAACAAATGAACAAAAATACACATACACAGTACACTAGTGTTTTACGTGGAAACCACAGAATTCTTTTTTTTATATGTCTTGAAGAATTACATTCATTGGAAGCACCAACTTCCTTTGTTTTCCAGTTGCAATTGGAAGGAGGCTCCAACCCCCTATTTTCTCAGGCTACAACCTGAGGGAAGCTCCAACTCCCCAATTCTCTGGCTACAACTAAAAGGAGGCTACAACCCCCTATGTTCTCTATCTACAACCGGAAGGTGGCTACAACCACCTGTCCTTTCCCTGTCCTGCCACCCTGAAGTAGAAGTAGAATGATGGAACCACTGTCAACCTGTCACTATGAGATATACCGTTGTAAACCTGTACCAATAAATATGAACCATGCATCAACCATGCATCAACCTGTACCTCAACCTGTAATCAACCTGTACCATATACAAGTGCATCAACCATGCACCAACTTGTACCAAATAACCTGTAATCAACCTGTATCATAAACAAGTGCATCCAACCATGTACCAAGTATGAACCAATCATCTGTCAACAACTAATCAACTATGATTCATCATTATGTACCAACATCATCAACTATACACCTTATGTATGTGCCAACTCATCAACTACTTGTCTCAACCATGTACCTCAACCAAAATACCTCATCAATTTCATCATCCAAATATGATTTGTAGCTCTGTAATAGACCTGGTGTATATGATCACATTCCTACAAACCTTCCTTAACTTCAACAACAAGAGACTAG
>ML779845.1:990154-1024317 GCA_009831015.1 Picea engelmannii | reverse complement strand
ACCCTTTGAAACCCACGAGTTCCACACACAATAATCATGGCCCTTTTCTTAAATATATTGACAGCATACAAGGTATAACCCTCCCCCATGTTGCAAACCCTAAAGGAATTAACAAAAAACTTTTAACTGAAATGAACATTATCGGACCTAAACTTTGATGACGAAATTTATTAATCCAACATCTCAACCTCGTAAATTGAACCAAACCCTATGCCAAAACTTGAATTCAACACAATTTCCATTTATATTCATAGGTTGTCGTATGAAATTCTTTACTTCCAGCAGAACCCTCCCCGTGAACTATCTCGATAGTTATCGGCGAAGTTTATATAAACTTCCCTGAATCGTTCTTTGACTTGTTGGAGTACTTCATGCCAATCCCATTAACATACTTAATGATCCATCAGCTACCATCCCATCAACTTCCACGATGGTAATCGAATGACTTTCTATTAAATTCCCTGACGGTAATCAGAGGTTTTTTTTATCAAATTCTCCAATTTTCATACCCAACCTTCGACATAATTACCACAAACGCCTCTGATAGTCATCGGAACAGTTTGTAAGAAATACTCCAATTTTAACCTTTTGAGCGTCTTTTAAAACCGTTTCTTCTCTAGATCTCACCTAAGTTCCCACCATGCCTTCTATTATACTCTCATCGTCGAATGGAGACCTTCCACCCTATTGAAATATTATAATTGCAAAGGGTATTCTATTTATTATTGAGTCATTATTAATTAGATCAATCCCCTTTTGTGGATTGACATTTCAGGCATTGTAAATGACCAAATCCATTTTTGTGGATTGGTCAAACTCTAATTATATTATGCTAATTAATAAGTCAAATCTCAAGCCTAATTAAAGTGGTTTTAACCACTAAGAAGAGAATTTATCCATGCCCATTGAAGAGACACCTTTCCAGCGCCTGCCAACTAGTATAAATAAAGGAGGCTAGTACCTCATTATCACACTCACTCATCCACTCATCAAGTGCGCAATTTTTTAGAGCTACAGTTGGGAGAAGAAGGAAGAGAGAGGCACATTTCTCAGTGTTGGATATTCTCTAGTGTTTTGGTTTATTTTCTTGACATTGTATTGGCTATCTATATTAAGGAAGTTTTTGCTAGGTTTTCTCCCCCATGAGGGTTTCCCAGGATAAATGTTGTGTATCTTGTGATTGTGTTTCTCTCAGTGATCCTACCTATGCTATTGTTATCTAGTAAATTGAAAAGAAACATAATAATAGCTCAAAAATTAACATGGTATCAGAGCTAAGCTGAAGAGATCACCTTTCATTGGATAAGAAAAAACGTCAATGTTTTCGTACAATAAAATTAGGGCTTTTTATTGGAGAAGAAGTTTAGCCTAAAATTCATCAAGGAAGTGCACCCTAACCTAGCGAACTCATTGGAAACTTGAGCACACTTTTTCAGTTGACAGAACTCCCGAAAAGTGAAACCCTAGTTTTCACTGGTACCAAAAAACCAGAACCAGTACCAGAAGTACCAGTCCATATTTCCGCAGGTCAAATTTGAAAGGGTAAAATTTGGATTTTATGAAATCCAATTTCACCAGCCTACTTGCCTCAGCCAAGTGCACCTCCTAGTAAGTTCAGATTTAATTTCTGAGCACTTTCATTTTTTGGTCATTTTCCCAGCTACAAGTCAAGATGTCTACAAACACTGTGCTTATTGATAAGCTAGAAGGTGTGGATAACTGTTGTGCCTGGAAGTATAGGATTTCACTCATTCTTGAAGAGAATTAAGAGAATGATCTAGCAAGATTTATTAAGGAATATGTACCAGAACCTACTAATGTTATAACTAAAGTAAAACACCAGAAGGACATGGTTAGGGCCAAAAGAATCATTGTAGACTCTATTAAAGATCACTTGATCCCTCGAGTGGATTCAAAGAAAACTCCAAAATAAATGTTTGATTCCCTAACCAGAATGTATGAAGGAAAGAAAATCAACAAAAAGATGAATCTAAGAACTCAACTCAAAATTACAAGGATGCAAAAAGGAGAAACAATTCATGAACATTTCTCTAAAATATCACAATTCAAAGAGAATATAGAAGTAATTCGAGATAATATAGATGAATATGAACTCATAATGATAGCTCTTAATGGTCTCAGAATAACTTGGGATGTGTTCATCCAAACCATTTGTTCTAGAAAGGAGAAACTACATTTTGGCAGTCTTTGGGAAGAATGTGTTCAAGAAGAAGCAAGAGTATCTAACCGAGAAGCAATATTATCCAGAGATGAAGATAAATCCCTAGATGCTCATGCTAAAGGATAAAATAATATGTCTCACTTTCAGAAGGAGACTCATCAACACAAGGAATCTCACCCTCCAAAGAGATTCCAGAAGTTTCAGAAAGGTCAAAGAAGAGAAAGAGATTTATCCTCTTATCAATGCTACCATTGTGATAAGATGGGACATATTGCTAAGAATTGTCCATATAGAAGATAAGAATACAAGAATATAAACAAAAGGCACCATGCCCATACAGTTAAAGATGAAGAGCCACCCACAAAGATGATTAAAGAATAGATTGAGGACTATGTCTTAATCTCTTCCCTCTCAAGATCAGTGTCACCTGGTGATTATACTTGGCTCATAGATAGTAGTGCTCCCAAGCACATGACTATTCAAAGAGACATTCTCTCTAGTCTTATAGAAAAGAACTTTCCCAAGAAAGTTACACTTGGATATGATTATCAATACCCTATCAAAGGTGTGGGAGAGTCAAATTACAAACTTGATTCAGGAATCCCAATGAAGATGAAGGATGTACTATGTGTACCAGGTTTGACAGAGAACTTACTTTCTATCTCATCTTTAGATAAGAAAGGCTTCATAGTTTATTTCATAGATGGATAATTTATTATGTGGCGTAAAGGAAAAACTATAGAATATGCAATTGTTATTGGAACAGAGGAAGGTGGTTTGTATAAGATAAAAGGTCACCCAATTACAACCTTGACTCATTCCATTAAAAGTCCATGTGAAATTTGACATAGAATAATATCTCACATCAACTACAAGGCATTAGCATATGTGAGAAAGGTAGTCACAAGTCTACCAGGATTCAAATTTGATCATGAAGGTGTGTGCAAGGGATGTGCACCAGGAAAGAACATAAATAATCCTTTCCCAAAGAGTGAGAGTAAAGCAGAATGAGTCTTATAACTCATCCACTCAGATGTATGTGGACCAATACCATCAACCTATATTAGTGGGTATGTATACTATGTGTCATTCATTGATGATTATTCTTGCAAAACCTGGGTTTACTTTTTGAAATCAAAAGATGAAGTGTTTGGTAAATTCAAGGAATTCAAAGCCTTGATAAAGAATCTTTCTAAAATAAATATCAAGATACTCAGGTCAGATAATGGAGGAGAATACACCTCAAAAGAGTTTGTAATATTTTGCATAGATGTTGGGATTAAGAGGGATCTAACCACTCCCTACAATTCTCAACAAAATGGTGTAGCAGAAAGGAAGAATAACTATAATGGAAGAAGTGAAGACTATGATCCATGATCAAGATCTTCCAATGCAGTTATGGGAAGAAGCAAAAAGAACAACAATGTATGTACAAAATAGATTATCCCATAGTGCACTTGGGTTCAAAACCCCCGAAGAAATTTTCTCCATAAAAAAGCTAGAAGTAAGCCATTTCAAGATATTTGGTTGCCCAGTGTTTGTACACATTATGAAGGATAAGAGAACCAAGTTGTACCCTTCAGGAAAGAAGGGAATATTTTTTGGATACTTTGAGGTCTCCAAGGCCTTCATAATTTAAATACCATGCTACCATCATATTGAGATCAACATTTATGCAACCTTTGATGAAGATGCAACATTCAATAAATCAAAGAGATTCCATCTTGAAGAAGTATATGAAGAAGAACCTGTAGCTCCCAGAGTTGTAAAAATAGTGAGGGAAGTCACAGTTTCACTCGATGATGAGATTCATGAAGATCATGATATGATAGAGTCTCAAGAACCTCCCCATATGATGATATCTCACAAGATAAATCCATCTTGGGCAAGGAAACTTATTCAAGATGGAGAGAAGTATGGTGCCCCTGAAGGAACCATGAGACAAGTTAAGAAACCTAATCCATTCTCCAGTTATATGGATTTGATGTGTGCTCACATAGAATAAGAGCCTACTTTCTTTGAATAAGCCATTCAAAATAAACAATGGGCATATTCCATGACAGAAGAATACCAATCCATTATAAAGAATGATGTATGGGAAATAGTTCCCAGACCAAAGAGAAAGAATGTGGTATCTTCCAAATGGATATACAAGATAAAACATGTTGCTGATGGAAGTATTGAGAAATATAAAGCAAGGTTTGTAGCTTGTGGATTTTCTCAAAAGGAAGGCATAGATTATGAAGAGACATTTTCTCCTATAGCTAGATACACTTCAATCAGAACCATCATATCCCTTTCAGCTAAGATGAAGTGGAAGTTACACCAGATGGATGTGAAAACAAATTTCTTAAATGGTGTCATTGAAGAGGAAGTGTACATATAAAAACCTCAAGGGATTGAGGTTGAAGATAGAAATAAACATGTATGCAAGTTGAAGAAGGCTCTAACGGATTGAAACAAGCTCCTAGAGCTTGGTATGGAAGAATTGACAGTTTCCTGATGAGCTTGGGCTTTACCAAGAGTAAAGTTGATTCTAACCTTTACTTAAAGTTTATGAATGATGAGTCAATTATATTATTGTTGTATGTGGATGACTTATTCTTAACTGGAGAAGAAAATCTCATCACTAATTGTAAGAAGAAGCTCACTGCAAAATTGAGATGAAAGACCTAGGCCTGATGCATTATTTCCTAGGTCTCAAAGTTTGGCAGAGTCCATAGAATATTTTCCTTAACGAAGGGAAGTATATTGTTGGAATATGGAAGAGGTTTGATATGTTGGAGTGTAAATCCATGAACACACTCAAGCTCATGGTTGGTACTTCGTCAGAATTGGTTGATGCTACGTTGTACAGAAAAATCATTGGATTGTTGATGTATCTGATGAACACCAAGCCAGATATATGTTTTTTTGTGAACACCTTGAGCCAGTATCTGGTAGAGCCCATACGTGTTCACCTTGTTTCTGAAAAACATGTGATTAAATACCTTAAGGGTACATTGTACTTTGGTCTCTGCTACAATGGAGATCAATACTTTAGACTTTTTGGTTATACCGATTCAGATTGGGCTGGAAGTGTTTCTGATGAAAATAACACTTCAGGATGTTTTTCACTCTGGGGTCAGCCATGAATTCATGGAATAGTAGGAAGACATCTAGTATTTCTCTCAGTATGGAATAAGTGGAATACATTGTTGCATGTTCCACTAGTTGTGAAACCATATGGATTGAGAAGTTGTTGGCAGGTCTATTTGATCTAGAGATGGAAGCAGCCATGATTCTATGTGATAACCAGAGCTGCATAAAGATGATAGAGAACCCTGTGTTCAATGACAAGTCAAAACACATAGAAATAAAATATCATTACATCTTTCATATGGTGCAGAGAGGAGCCATAAAGCTCCAATATGTTAGGACAGATGAGCAGGTTGCAAATGTGTTGACCAAGCCTCTGTCTCATGTAAATTTTGAGCACTTTTGAGACAAGATTGGTATAGTCAAAAATTAGGAATGATGTTGATGATACTATGGTATCCTGACCAACAGTGGGTAGCTCAGTTAGGATTTTATATCCTAGGGGACTGATCATCCCTGGACAGATCTAGAAGGTCTAGTAAGAATGGTCTGTCAAAGTACTTGTGCATGTATATGCTAGTTGTGGTCAGTAGTGGTATCTCTGTTAGGATTATTATAATCCTAGGGAATAGTATGATTCCTGGGAAGATCCTGAATATCCAATAAGGATGGTCTGTAAGAGTACCACATGATAGCTCCGTTAGGATTATATATCCTATGGAATATTATGATTCCTAAGAAACTCTTTAGGGACTGTCAGAGTACCAAAATATGTTGCAACACCTGCCTCATTCTATTTCTCCATGATGATGATAATGTTGCTCCATTCTTCATGTTGTGATGATGTTGTTGCTCCAAGCTTCGTGCTATGATGATGTTGTTTCTCCAGCCTTTGTAATGTGATGATGATGTTGTTTTTGTTGATGTTATTGATGATGATGATGTATTAGTGTTATATTGATCCATGTTGATGCAGATGTTGATGATTCCATTCTAGGTCCTTGTTGTGGATGATGATATTGACGATGAGAAAAAATTCCGATGATTTATATATATGTCATTCAATATTCTAGATGTTTTTTATATTTCTTCCCTCTCTCTCTCTCTCTCCTAATGATGTTGTTGAATACCCTTCTTGTTAAGGGTGAGTGTTGAAATATTGTAACTGCAAAGAGTATTCTATTTATTATTGAGTCATTATTTATTAGATCAATTACCTTTTGTGGATTGATCATGTCGAGCATTGTAAATGACCAAATCCCCTTTTGTGGATTGGTAAAACCCTAATTATATTATGCTAATTAATAAGTCGGCCCCTAGGCCTAATTAAAGTGGTTTTAACCACTAAGAAGAGAAGTTGGCCCTACCCAGTGAAGAGACACATTTCCAATGCCTGCCAGCTAGTATAAACAAAGGAGGCTAGTGCCTCATTATCACACTCACTCATTCACTCATCAAGTGCTCAAGTTTGGAGAGTTGCATTTGGGAGAAGGAGGAAGAGAGAGGCACATTTCTCAGTGTTGTATATTCTCTAGTGTTTTGGTTTATTTTCTTGGAATTGTATTGGCTATCTGTATTAAGAAAGTTTTTGTTGGGTTTTCTCCCCCATGAGGGTTTTCTAGGATAAATGTTGTGCATATTGTGATTGTGTTTCTCTCAATGATCCTAACCATGCTATTGTTATCTATTAAATTGAAAATAAACCTAATAATATCTCAAAACTTAACACACCCAACAGTAGCTCAAGAGAATCCTCGGGTAGTTGGAGATACTTAGACAAATTATATTTTTAGATAAACTATGTGTTTCTTTACACTAATCACATCTCTACTTTGTAGGTTCAGACATGTATTCGAGAAAGATAATGATCAGTAAGGAATCTTTTATCGAGGCCTCTCGTAGTGGCCTACATATTGAAGATGAACCGGACATTGTTAGGTCCATGCATGATGGAACCTATGGACTCCTAGACAAAAAAGGGGATGCACTCAAATGGGACGGTGTGTATCAAATGTTCAAAAAAGATAACTTCTCCACCAATTTCAAAGACTGGGATGAACTGAAGATATTTAAGAACATTAGAAGGTCTGGAATATTCAAAATAACATCTCATGTTGTTGTGTTCCCTTTCACTAACACCATCGCTTGGATATTGAAGCACGTAGATTTGGGGAATATATGTTTGCAACTCTAGAAGGGATCCCATAGCATCATTTCGATCTAAAGACTTAGAAAAATTATATCATCTCAAGAAGGGGACTAAGAAGCTAAAAAACAAACTTCTTGTTGAGTTCCAACACACAACCAAGGAGCTATGTCCTAGGTGGTACAATATAGACAAGAAATTGAAACTTGTACCTAGGGGAGAGTACCGTACAACAAAAATAAGGAGGCCTTATCAGTACATGGTAGACATGCTATGTAGGCTACATGGGGAGCAAGATGCCTCCCAGTTCCCCCTGTCATACATGCCATTTATTTATTACTGCACATATGACGGATTATCATTTAACTAGGATGACATCTTATCGGCCAACCTGATGGAATCCATCACTGAAATTGTAGATTCTCAACTGATATCATTCCTAAGTTTCCACATGTCTTCATACCTTGTGAACATCAAGTGTGTATCCCACCAATACCCAAATATGGGTTATAAATGGAAACCATCAGATGAATCCATTCATATAAATTGAAAATTTCTCTAGGAGCACAAGTACATGATGAAATACCAAAATATGTACGAGCACTTTTTGGCTCATCTGTATGAGTTTATATTTTTCACGCCATCCCCATATGTGATTGACAAGGCCATAACTCTCATAAAAAGGATATGGAATTGGTACCTTATGGATCACCGTACTTATATCAAGGTTTACAGTTCCACAAAATCCCCCATCTCCTCCCTTAGTTTGTACCAAAAAAGCTAGTACTCCAGGAGGTGGCATATCAAACAGTGATCCATGGAGTAGGAGGAATTTTATACTAAGGAAAAAAGGAAATATTTCCAACACTCCCACTATACATTGGTGTCTACTCATTTTCAAATACCAAGAAAACACATGAAAAATTAAACACCTTTCTCTCATACCATTTTGGAGAGCAAAGGTTCAAGAGACACAACCCAAAAGGTGTTGTAAAAGAACATTTCAACAAGGTAGGATTTCCTTGGGAATATACAATAAAAGTTTGAAAGGAGGAGGAGGTACATCTCATTGAAAAAATGTATGATGAAGTCAACTTCAAATATGGGGAAGACCCTTAGGAAGGATTTAAAATGAGAATAAAGAACAAGAAGAATCCTGAAAGAAAGTAGAGAAAGAGACAACAAAAAATGAATCTTCCGCTTCTTCTTCTACACAATCAGGATCAGTAGATGAAGAAGAGATGTTGGCGAGTAAAAAGAGGAGGAAGAAGGATAAGTTTCAAAATAAAATAAAAAATGACATCACTGAGAAAAAGAGGAAAATTGTTGAAGAATCCAAAGCCAAATCCAAAGCAAAGGTTGTAGCAAAGGCAACTTCCCAGAAGGAAGCTAAGCAAAAGGAAGAAGTAGAAAAAGTTGTAGCAGACATGGAAGTAGTAGACAAAGAAACAAGGGAAGAACACAAAAAGAAATACGAGGAAGCCAGAAATAGTGAGACGGTCCTAATCAACATCGATATCCCTAAGATATCAATAGTCGGTGCCAACAAACATGGACAATTCAACAAACTAATTTTTGGACCATGTACTCCATTCGGGCCAAATGAGTTACCCAACTTGAATAATTTATTATATGACAAAGCATCAAGTAGGATCATGCAAGAAAAAGAGGAGAAAGTACCAGTAACATGAGGGAACCCAGCCTCAGTCATTACACAGATCCCCATGACACAACATGTCAACAAATACCCAATATCCATAACCTCAATTGGATCTGCTTTTTGGAATTCCACAGAAGATAACATCTGAGATTTGTGACAGTGAAATATAGAGAAAGAAGCAAGGATTAGAGAGCTTGAGGAAACGATTCAATAGGTAAAGGTGGATGAAGGCATCCTTTAGAGTTTCAAAACTAGCATGGAGAATATCAGAACTGAGCTAGAGGAGGATTTAATCAACATGTACGCTCATATTCACATGTTTAAGGAATTAGCTGCTATAATCATATACCAACATAGCACGGTGCAAAACCAAGATCACACAATTCAACATTATCGGGGAAGGTATGAACATTATTGATAAATAGATCATAGAAAACCTGGATGCAACAACTGATCTCTATCGCCCCTCATCCAGGGAAAGGAAAACTGACACCTATAAACTAGAATACTTCCAAAAAGCTACATACAAATCATACAAAGAAACTACAAACTCAATGGAAATTTGTTCATGCATACCCAAAGTGGCACAAGAATTACTCAAGTTATGTTGAATTCTCCAAATAGAGGATCTTGGAAAAAATATTATAATGGAAGAACTGGTCGACAAGGTACGTGACAACACAAGTCATAGATGAGGAGTCATCGAGGCACCCACCATAGTAACAACAGACCTAATAAATAAACACCTTATTCAACCAAAAAAGTTCCATACTATGGTTCATGAATTCATGGATACATTATCAAAAGATATGCAGACCCTTGATGACAAAGTGGCTTTGCACATGGACACCATAGAAGAGCTTGCATGTTGTAGACTCGTATATTTTCATAATCAACTGGAAATATGGGTAGCATACTTTTGGTACAAGAATCTGTAAAAGGAAAAAATAACAAATTCAAAATTGCTATTACCTGTACCATATTTTGTCTTTTCAGAGCTACTCTGAATTTTGTCTTTTCTTTGTACACATGCCATTGAGAAGAGGGGAGATGAACAATTTTGTAGCAGTTTCTTTAGGGGAAAACAAAGAGTCAAAAAACGGTTAGGAAAAAAAGTATAAATAGAAGAATATACCTACTTTGAAAGGGCTCTTAAGCATTGTATAAACTCAAGAACTAGTTCAAGGACATATACTGTGTTATTGAATATTGAGAAGCCCTCTAGGCCAGTTTTAGAAAGAGAGAAGAACTTGTGTCTGTGGATGTTTTATTGTGAACTGTTTCAAGTGGAATGTACGTTGATCACATGGATTGTAAGGATAATGTTTGATTATACTAATCTGATGCATTCAATGTCATTTTGTAGTATAGCTATTCTTTGTCATATTTATAAGTCCTGAGATTATGAGTTGTTAGGTATGCAGTAATATAATTTGGAATTTTCTGGTTATATGTTTGTATGCATGTGTTTCTAACTTTTCACCTTTCTACTATGTGGGTGAGGTTTTTTTGGCAGATTTTAGTTTCATTATAGCTCATTTTGGTTACTTGATTTCACTCTTAGATAGGATAGGATAAATTAGAAGTAGATTATATTTATTTTTATACATCGTCTTCATTTACATATTTACATTGCATAACCATCCATCTTCACCCTAATAAGCAATAATGTCATACATACCAAACTCGGTATGGGTCTCCTGAGCCAAACAATGCATAGTCTGATTAGGACCATGCATTGGGGAGAACCCCTTACTATTGCAAGGTGAATTCTTCCCCGTCAACGAAATTCTTGATATAAGGAGGGTGTATGGATTACATAAACGATATGCATAATCACGGTCAGTCCTATGAAATAAACCCTATTTCGAATCTTTTCCCACATATCATTCTTGAACAGGAGATTACCTATGAGGATACAAACCCTAATTTTGAAAGTTCCATATGTAGTCCTGAAACTCATACAAAAACTTGGTTTTGTGTGCCAAAAGAAAATCTCACTGAAACTCACCGTATCACATGTTCTTACACAAAATTACTTGGTAAGATACCGATAACTTCAAAGCTCAAAAGGAGGAAATATACCCATGTAGGACGACCAGTCAAGCTTCCCACTATTTTTGTTGAATCTGTAGAATACCTCATCAAACTGTGCTACAAGATATTCCAATACCCTTGAGTCTTTTTCCCCATACCCTCCTGAATTCGAACATAACCTTGACGGCGAAAACCCTGAAATATTTATTGAACAGATCATGGGTGAGAATTGAGAGAAAATGGAAGTGATCCCACTTTGTATGTCCAAAGGTGATTTAAATTTAGCAAGACCCTTACATGAAATGCTTAGGAAATTTGAAAAGGTCCTTCCCAATTTTGATCCGAACAGACCTAACTCACTAGAGGATCACATAAAAAAATTCTTCTTAGCCACTCACTTTCTAAATGTCCAACATGAATATGTGGTTTGTAGGTTGTTTCCTTACACCTCCTTTGGCATAACATCTACCCAATACTTTATTCTACCACCCAATTACATAACCTAATGGGAGGACTTTGAGAATGTATTTATTAGAAAATTTGGTGAACGGAAAACAAGTGCATCCTTGTATAAGGAGTTAGGGGCCATTAAAATGGATAAAAGGGGAAAAGTGAAGGATTTCAATCTGTGATTTCTCATGGTCCTAACTAATTCTATTGTTGACATAGCTCCTTCACAATCCTTAGCCATCGAATACTACATTGTGGCTCGTATCCCTTCCATAGGCATATTTTTCAAGTGAGATAATAGAGACACTTTAGCTCTGAATTTCGATGAAGTTGAAACTGTAGAAAGGGAGTTATCCTCATATGACCATCACTCTCACTCTAATAAAATCAAGTCCGTGGGAAAAAAATATTTATTGCTAACAAAGTCGCTTGAAAAGGAACCCAAGGATATTGACAATGTACCGAAGTTAGTCAAGAAATTGTCAAATGGAGTCATGGATCTCAATAAGAATGTCATGGAAGGATATTTAAGGCCTGTAAATTTTTTCTCATTTTTTAAAGAAATGACAACCCACCTAGACCACCTAAAGCTCCTCAAATTGCATTAAGTCTAGATAACTTTGACAAAGATAATTTTTTCTTATGTCACCAACAAAACCACTCTAAGAAGATGTGCCCTCAATGGGTAAATTCCATGACCTTGGTTATAAATCAGTTATTAGATAAGAAAAGTATGAACGATGAAAAACCAAGTGACACAGTGAATGACGATACCAATGAGGAACCTCCCGTGGACGTTTCTATGTTCCTTTGGGACTGGTGTATAGAGTCAAACAATGAGAAAATAGAAGAAATATTTGTAGAAAATACACCAGTAGTGAAGGATGTCCCTAGATATTACAACTTACGCAACAATGGTCCACCTCCCAAAACCTCCTCTTCATAAGACACTGACATTCCTCTTAGGAATATTACCCCTCCTATTCCTACTCTGAAACCAAGTATCTCGACCTAGACAAAATAAAAAAATAAATCTGATACGGTTGTTCTGGGTAACATCAATAAACCAAGTACATCCAACCCAACTGCAAATAGTTCCAAATACAACACAGTAGAACCCAACAACAATATGAGTGGCACATAATCAAACTCAGCAATGAGAAAACTAGAAAAGCAATCTCTAGATTATAATATTATAGAAGATATGAAGAAGACAAAAGAAAATTTATCTATGTTCGATACCTTCTCATTACCACAACAATGTGATCTACTGCATGATGATTTTAAACCTGATAATTCTCGAAAGAGAATCATTGTTGCTATTGACAGTGTTCCTAAAAATGTTGAAGAAAAATAATTCCACCAAATGGAGATCAAGGCTTCCATAAACGCAACAAGCATAGGTGCACACTAAAATCTCAGGTACCTCCTTTCCTAGTTACCTATGAAATTTTCAATTCCAATGTACACAATTGCTTAGCTGACTCTGGTGCCTCATAAAACATCATTCCCTATGTACTGTTTCAAAATATAAATAATGTCCCACAGTTAACCAAAACAAGAATCATACAGCTAGAAAGGACATATGCCAAAGTGAAAGGAGAACTTACGCATGTCTTAATTAGGCTTGCATCAGACCCTAGAGTACATGAAGTTATTGATATTGTTGTGGTTGATATACCTGAAAGTTATGGTTTGTTGTTAAGCAAAGATTGGTCGACTAAACTTCAAGGATATTTTTCAATCCATTGGTCCCATATGTGGCTTACTTATAAAGGTAAACCAAACCGTTTCCACGTAGACACTGAATCACACATGAAACACATGATAACTGAGTTAGAAGGTAAAAAAAAACCCATAATCTTTGCTCACATTGTCCTAGGAAATTATGTTTTAGAGACTAATCATGGCTATTATGAAGCATAGCCATCCGAAACACAAATAGATACCTAGTCTAAGCTCCTTCCATGCGATCAAACTAATGATAATGAATGTGTAGTATTAAAATAATTAGCTTATTGTATTATTAATCCACATGTATATACTAACGTTTGACCATGTTTTTTGATGGCTCCAAATCCCAACACAAATCCAAAGCAAGATCTGTCCTCATTGATCCACACCAACACAAAATGCTCATATCTTTCCGATTGGAATTTGACTGCACCAATAACACTGCAAAATATGATGCCTTGTTCCAAGATTTGAAGACATCCATTGACCTTAAGGTAAAATTCCTATAGGTGTTAGGCGATTCAAAAATAATAGTTAGACAGGTAAGAAACTACATTCACTACATGTCTCCACATTTAAGAGGTTATTGTTACATTCACTACATGTCTCCACATTTAAGAGGTTATTGTTACCTCGCCCTAACTATCGCAAGTGTCATAAAAGTGTAATATACACCTTGTTAAGTGTTGCATACAACTTGACACCATGAAAGAACATTTGTGACAATCCCTAGTCAATGTGGAGGAGAAATATATTATATGAAAGTCAAAATACTATGTGCACATGAATTATTTATTAATATTCATAAAAATAAGAATCCACCTCACATTTAGTTTCCTAATCTCTAGGAGAGGTTGAAAATCTCATGGATGGTTGAGATATTTTCTCAAACCAAAATACTAATTTGGTGGATCTTGAGAGATATTTCCTCCTTAAAATCCTTGAGAGATATTTTCTCCCTAAAATCCATGAGAGATATTTTCTCCCTAAAAATATTGGAGATCCCATTTTAGTGGATCTAATGAGTGGTATTCTCCATGGTCGATAAGCCTCCAAATCCTATATAATGAGGACTTTCCATGGAGAAGAGGAGGAATATGAGAGGTATCAAACCTTTGATTCTAGAGAAATGAGACGGAAAAATATATCAAACTTATGATCTTGGGATTCATGCAAGGGTCTAGATGAGGAGAGCTTGGAGGAGTGTTGTATCATCATCTATGTTTGTAAGTATTGTCTATGGGTTCTCATTTTAATATTCTTGGTCTATTTCTTTCAAGCTTGTGTATTCTTGCATGTGCTTGTCTATTGTTCCTTTAATATTTGTAGATGAATTTGTTTGATCTAATCTTGTAGAGTAGGAGTTATTTGTTTCTCTTTGTTGTGTATTGCATGGGAGGTATCAAGCTTCACTAAGGAGTTTGGAGATCAAGATCAGATTGGAAGAAACAAGGAAAAAATTCAAAACTAGGTGCATCACACCTTTTATCCCTCTCTGTCTTTCTGATTAGTTAAACTAAATTCAAAGGGATGTTAGTGTCCACTTGTTTTTTTTGTCTTGGTATTAAGGATATGTAATCCAAGGGAAAGTTCACCTGTCCGCAGGGGAATATTTCCATAACAGAAATTGGCGACTCCATTGGGAAAGGACATTGCCTTGTCTTTCCTTGGATCGTCTAAGATTTTTCCTACAATTATATATTAGTTTTTGTTTGTTTCTGATATACTTCCCTTTCTCTCTTCTTCATTGAAGATTTCACAGAGTCTTTGGCAAATGTTTCTGAGTTTTAAGCCTTATTTATGAGTTTTTGGAAAGGGTAGCACTCCTCTACTGTGTACACTAGAGCGTGGATATAGTATCAACGCTACCTTGTAGTGTATACCAGAGCGATGTAGCACTCTTTCCCTTTATAAACAGGAGTGTTGATCTCCTTTTCTGGGTTTTTTTCCCCCTTTATGCTCATTTTTTCTCAGTCCAATCCAAAGGAGAGTTTTTCTCAGAGACCTTTGAATACTCTTGAATTTCTTTTGCTAAGAGTTGGGAATTTAACATTCATTTATGTTTATCCTTTGAGTTTGCGAATTTTCTCTTAGTTGTGGTCCCCTTGGGTTAACAACATCCATTGGTTATTTTTTCCTTTTGAGTTTATCTGATCTTCGTCTCGTAAAGGTTTCATATTGCTTGATTGTTTAATATTGTTCATCAACTAAGGTTTGCAAATGTTTCTTGGTATTGAGCCTTCTTGTCTTCATTTGAAACATCTCTCTTTTCTGGATGATTAGGACTCTTATGACAACCTAGCTTGATTTTTGTTGTTCTTCGTTTGAGGATTTTCATGAGTGTTTATATTCTTTCTCTTTTACATATTTGAGTTCTTGATTGAATGAGTTATTATACGTGTTTCTTTAATTTCTTGTTATCCTTTGAGTGCATTATTTGTTTGAAATCTTTTTTCTTCGTGTCTTTTGTATCTGCATCTAACTCTTTCATCTTGATTGAAAGTAATGAAGCATTAAAGGATTTTCATTTGCTTTCTTTTAAAATCAAATAAAGAAGATAATTGTGTTCTTTCTTTTGGGTAGTGTAGTAGATTGGATTTATAAAATTTCATTTGGGAATTGGGTGGTTTTGTTGAAGAATGTTGAACCTCTTCTCCATCGCGTATGTAGGATTCATTGAAGAAAAAAAAAATCATCTCATTATTTTGCATTCTTTTGGAGTCGAGTCTAAAACATCATAAGTTTCACTTTCACACCCTTGAATAAACAAAATCCCTAAAATGAAGAGCTTCTAAAATTGATCAGACAATTTATATTATCTGGTAGCAAACCTACATTGGCTTAAAGTGTAGGGATTTGGAATAGGTTGTGAGGATAACTTTCCAAAGCCATCAGACAAACATAGAATCTTGTGCTAGGGAGAGGTAAATCCAATTGTTTGTATAAGAATTGTCGGGATCCTCCTCTCACACAGGGGTTAAACACGAGATTGTGTGTGGGAGAGAAGTGGATATTTCCCCTCCGAAGCTTAACCCACATAGCGAAAATATCGTATATTGGGGGTTCTTCTAGAGAAACAACTGGTTTCATTTGGTCTCGGAGCTTTGTGAATCCCAAATCCATTTTGGGTTCTCAGTAGTATTTCGGTCCACTTGTCTTCAGTTCTCTTGAAGAATTTCAGACTTGTTATCCTGCCCATATGTTCCTTTCTGACTGCCGACTATACCTTCCCAGTGGATGACTGTGATTTGGAAACCTTAGTGGCCTATATCTATAGGGTTGATACACAAGGTGATGGTGAAGGGGATTCTTCATTGTTCCTGGGTCAAACATTGGTCAAACTCACTCTGGCTCCTTGGAGGGTGCACCCACGGGTAAACATATGTGGTAACTTGCACCAAGGTGTAAGTCCATTAAGCAAGTCTCCAATGTAACTGATCCACCCAATCTATCCCAACCCCTTCCTATATTTATCTCGTGATGTTGGATTTCATCACCAACTAGTGGTTTCATTGTGGGAAGGTTTGTTTGATTATTTGATTGTTTGCTTCTTAGATTTGTAGCACATGTTGTTTATTTTCCTTAGTGGAACTTAGGTCGATTCAGCGTCAATGGCATAAATTTCTAGGAGTACCAATGAAGGAACCCCTTTTCCCAAGGAATCCTTCACCTTTCCTTCTTTTGGAAATGTTGGTCCTCCGTGCATTTCCACACTGAGTCTTCCGGGACTCACCATTGGGTTACAGGTTTGGTTGTTCCCCACTCCGGTGATATCAAATTTTCACAGTGCTTCGAATCCACCTAATGATTCATATGTAAGCACACCACCCATAGATCAACCTCATGTCGACCTTTCACCTTCTTCATCTGTCAGGTCTCCTGCCCTTTCTCCTTTTTCTCCTAGTGAAATCTCTAAAGCAATTAGCCAGGTTGATAACAAGAGGAAGAAGCTGAAGGGGAAGAAGAAGAATAATTATAAAGATACCAAGCCTCCAACTGCATTAGGTCATTTTGGATCTGAGCAACCAGCTACTGTTAATTGCACTGGGAGTGTTGATAAAGTCGACAAGTCTAAAATGAAGAATCCTAATCCCAAATTGCCTTGCAGTATTTGTAAGTGTGACCACTTTTTGATGGATTTCCTTATTCTCCCTAAGGTATTAGAAATGTTCTCTTCCACGTCATCATCCCATGATGTACATGCTAGTGAAACCCCACCAACTAGTGACGTTAAGGTTGGTAAGAATAATGGAACTGTTAAATCTCCTTATATGTTATGCAAAAGTGATAATTTCTCTCACCTTTGCCCTCGTATGGACGAGGCTTCTTATATTTTGGAAAAAATTCAACTTCCAACTGGTTATCATAAGATCTCTCCCAAACCATCATTAGTTGATGGACTAGTCAATCTGGTTCCATCCCCGATCAGTCTGGTTGATCAGATGGTCAATGTGGTTTCATCCTCGGTTGAACCACTAACCCAAGTAGTTGATCCAATTCCATCATCAATCATCCTGGATCTTCATATGAAAAGTGAAATTGCAGTGAAAAATCTAGTTTCGTCATCGATCAACCCCACTCTTCATATGAAGAGTGCCAAAGTGGTCGATCTAGTTCTTTCATCGATTGATCCCACTCCTCCCTTGAAGAGTGCAACCAAAGTGGTCGATATGGTTATGTCATCAGTCAATCCCACTCCTCATTCAAAGAGTGAGGATGTCACTCACGTATACCTCATTAATACTGATTCACTCAAACAAGGGGGCACTCCATCCATCCCGATGGCACCCCCTTCAAGCAATCAAATAATTTCTATTAATTGGAATCATTTGACAAAACCCTGTCTTCCTTCTTACGTGCCTTTCCAAATCACTATGCATGTTTGTGATAAGAATATTCCTAACATTATAATAGATGAAGGTTCTTCTATTAGCATCTTATCCATGAATGCTTGGAAATATTTTTGTTCCCCACAGCTTGCGCCCATGACTCAGAATATGTTGACCTTTGACAGAAGCATTAGTCAACCTTTAGGGATACTTCTTCAGTTTCTAGTTACTTTGGGAGGAAAAATGGTCTATGTCAATGTGATGGTTGTTCACGACCTTTTGGAATTTAAATTGCTCCTCAGGTGAGACTATGTCTATGTTATGAGAGATTTTGTGTCCACTCTCTTTCGAGTGATATGTTTCCCTCACATTGGAAACATAGTAATGATAGACAAAATTTCATTCAATGACCCTCATCTTATGGTCAACCATCCGCCTTCCCTAAACGGTCCATACATGCCAGTGATGTCCACCTCGCCACAGGTCAATTATGTAATGAACTGCCCCATGCGTTCAACCCCGCACGAGAGGGAATCTCTCCCTTCTCCTGACTTAGATCCGGTAGTTGACATGGTCATCTCTTCAATAGGGATATTAGAGCCAGATATCCCTACCCTTATCGAGGTCATCGACATGTATTCCTTCCAGAGTGTTTTTATTCCATCTAAAAAAGATCTCTTGGAAGCCATGGCTGACATGTTTCCCTTGACATGTATTCCTTCCAAAGCATTTTCCTCTTGGAAGCCATGATCAAGGAGAGATTTTGAGAATAGTTTTGCTTATTTGTGGCAAGCTCGTTAAAAAATGAAACAGAGGTTTTGAGCATATTTTTTCTTCTCTATGGCAATATCGTTAAAAATGAAACAAAGGATTTGAGCATAGTTTTGCTTCTCTGTGGAAATCTCGTTAAAAAATGAAACAAAGGTATTGAGCATACTTATTTTCATGTGTCAATCTCTTTAAAAAATGAAAACTTCACCTCTCTTATCAAGTAGAGTCTTTTCACTAGATATTGTAGATATCGAGTCGATTATTTAACTAGATCTCGTAGATGTTGAGTTGAGTCTTTCATTAGGTCTCATATTTGAACCTTCCTTTCATCTTCCTTTGTCAGTTGACCTTTTTTCCTCCATCCGGTACAAAAATAGGTAACAATATAAGAATCGACGAATGAAACGAAGCTTGGGGGGACATGTCTCCAGCCTTTGATTATCATTCTAGAGTTAAGCCACTAGATTTTCAAGCTGGGTGTAGAGTACCAACCATCCATGGGTATTCATCAAAACCTTTGGAAATTATGTTGGGAAATTACAAGCATAGTTTAATTTTGTTTCAAGCTTGTGTAAAAATGAAACCAATTCTAAGCTTAGTCTTTATTCTTTCTCATTCTCATAAATACATGAGAATGTGACTAAGTATAATTTTATCACTTTTTCAAACTCGTAAAGGTTATATGAAAAAGGAATCCCATGGAGTTTTCTTTAATCTCTTTTCAGACTCTCTAAATGTGAAAGGATTGTCAAATGATCTTGATTCCTTTCACACTCGTTAAAAGGTTTGAAAGGGCGTGTTTCGAGTGTTATTTTATCTCTTTTTTGGCCTCACGATACTAATTACAAAAAATGAACACTCTAATCAAAGCATGGTTAGAAGAGTTCTCCCCTGTATGTTTTTACACTTTTTCGGGCTTGGAAGACTAAATTTATGAAAAATCCATCCATGGATTCGCCTTTAAGTTCTTTTCAGAATCTCTAAACATGAAAAACCGTTGACTATTCCTTCTTTGGACTCGCTAAACTACACATTGAAGGACCCATATGGGAACGAACCCTTACTTCTTCTAGTTCGTTAAATAAAGGAAGAGGAACTTACCGAAGGTGAGTTATATTGAGCATGTTTTACCATCCTCGAGCTTGTTAAATGAAAAAGAGGTACTCATCTATCTAGGTGGGGGAAACATTTAAGGAAGTAGGTCAAGATTTTGGGAATACTTTATGGAATTTATTGTCTCCCTTGAACATGGAACCTGTTTGTGTCTCATCTTACAGTTAGGTAATCTTTTTTTCACTAATTCATACCAATTCCATGTGTCTCCATACCTTTTTTTCAAGTTGAAGAGTGCTCTTATTTCCATCACATTTCATTATTGGTACTCGTCAAGTCAACATGTTGTCATGCCTCATCATGTGCAAGGGAATTTTTACTTCAAACCATCCATCTGCAGTATTTCCAATTTCAATTTCCTGTGTCAGTCCATACTCATTCGATTCACCATCTTACATCACTTTCCTATGTCAGTTTCATTTCGATGATGGGGGATACATCAACGCCCTCCTTCGACGAGTATTTTCCTGTCGACTTCAACACATCATCCGAGAATTAGAATTAGAAACCAATTAGTACCTTGGGACCTACATGCCTTAATGGCAGGCCTCGTCGCTTCCAAAAATAGGTTTACATCATTGACCGTTGATCGAATGATTCCATGAATGTTCGACATCAAGTCATTTATTCACATTCGTTGGAATGTACCAGGGTACCTTGGCAGTCATTGACATCATTGGTGATTTCCATCACACTTGTTAACGATTTACCTCATTGATCGGTAATCAAGTAGTTTCTACCATGTTCAAAATAAAATCATCTATTCACATGAATATATTCGTACTACATGAGGTTTGGGACGAAGACCTTGGGTTGAGAATTCACTTTGTTATCTTCTCTACCCATGCTACAAAGGAGATCATTTCAGCATGATGATATATATTTTGTCACATAGATCCACATTGTATTGGTCTGTGGATATGTTTTATCATCTTGTATCTCCACTGTGTATTTTTCATGGCTACGATCAGTTCATGTAATGGAGGTATGGATCCACATTGTATCTCTAGTGGCCATACCCTTAGTTGGTATTTTTCATGGATCCATAGTGTATTGGTCGGAGGCCATGCTTTGAGTCATATCGTATTCCGAGCATAGTTTTGTCTGCCTCAGAAATGGAACATATATTAATATTGTTTGATGGTTGTTTGCAGCTTCTTCTAGTTTCTCCAAATCCACAACCTTGCATTGAATAATTGTAAAGTGTTTCGGCTATCATTTTCTCTTCTGACCTCACACTTTAGGGGGTAATCTGTTACACATCAAAATTCCACACTTAAGGACCTCTCCCTAAGTGTCACAAGTGTCATATACACCTTGTTAAGTGTTGCATACACCTTGAAACCATGAAAGAACATTTGTCACAATCCCTAGTCAACGTGGAGGGGAAATATATTATATGAAGGTAAAAATACTATGTGCACATGAATTATTTATTAATATTCATAAAAAGGAAATTAATTTAGTGTGAGAATCCACCTCACATTTAGTTTCCTAATATCAAGGAAAGGTTGAGAATCTCGTGGATGGTTGAGATATTTTCTCATACCCAAAACCTAATTTGGTGGATCTGGAGAGATATTTCCTCCTTAAAATCCTTGAGAGATATTTTCTCCCTAAAATCATTGAGATATATTTTCTCCCTAAAAATATTGGAGATCCCATTTTAGTGGATCTAATGAGTTCTCTTCTCCATGGTGGTTAAGCCTCCAAATCCTATATAATGATGGATTTCCATGGAGAAGAGGAGGAAGATGAGAGGCATCAAACCTTTGATTCTAGAGAAAGGAGATAGACAGATATGCCAAACTTATGATCTTGTGATTCATGCAAGGGTCTAGATGAAGAGAGCTTGGAGGAGTGTTGTATCATCATATATGTTTGTAAGTATTCTCTTTGGGTTCTCATTTTAATATACTTGGCGTATTTCCTTCAAGCTTGTGTATTCTTGCATGTGCTTTTCTATTGTTCCTTCAATATTTGTAGATGAATTTGTTTGATCTAATCTTGTAGAGTAGGAGATATTTTTTTCTCTTTTATTTCTATTGCATTGTAGGTATCAAGTTGTGCTAAGTATTTTGGAGATCGAGATCATATTGGAAGCAATGAGGAAAAACTTTGAAACTAGGTGCATCACACCTTTTCTCCCTCTCTCTCTTTCCTAGTTAAACTGAATTCAAAGGGATGTTTGTGCCCACTTCTGTTTTTATGTCTTGGTATTAGGGGTCTATAATCCAAGGGAAAGTGAACCTATCTGCAAGGGAATATTTTTGTAACAGTTACCAACAACAAGTATGGGATTTACTTTATTCTTTTTAAGTTTTTAATATTGAATCTATACCTCATTGTCAGAATGCCACTGTAGACATCTTGGAAAATTCAGCTTCTATATATACACCTCTTAATGATGGTTTCTCTGTTGAAATAAGTTACAGGCCTTCGATACTAGATAACATCATGAACTGACGAGTATTCAATAATGATACTCAAATTATAATTTTCCTCACTAGTTCATATGTCTTCCAAGATTCTTTGATTAACGATGAATCCCATCAAAAAGACCTTCAAAATTGTCGGGATGAGGCAAGCAAATTGAAATAAAATTGCGTCCCCAAGAATGTGTTGACACTTGAGAAGATATTTGATTTACAGACTAAGTTTAGAAGGCCTGGTAATCCAAAGACCAACAGTTCAACCATGATGCATTTTTTGGTCAATATAGGGACCTTTGAACAACCTAAGTATGTCAACCTAACAACATTTTCTTCATAGGTATAAATGTACACATTTACATAGATGTTCAAGAAGTACCATGATGTGTTTTCATGGAATTATGATGATTTGAAGACTTATGAAACCCGGATAATTCAACATGTGATCCCAATTAAAAAAGGTGTCAAACAATTCCAGGGAAATCTAAGGAAGATACATTCGACTCTTGAACCACGCATCCAAAAGGAATTGAAGAAAATATTAGACGCCTTAATCATTTTCAAGGTTTGTCATTCAACTTGGGTGTCGAATATGGTTCCCATAAGAAAGAAGTCGGGAGATATTAGGATATGTATAGATTTTTGAAACCTAAACTGAGCTTTCTAAAAAGATAACTACCCAGTTCCCCCCATGGAACAAATCTTGCAACTCATCTCTCGCTCCGAGATGTTATTTCTATTAGATGGGTTTTTAGGATCCAACCAGGTTCTCATCGCTGAACCAGACCGATTGAAAACCACATTCAGAACTAAATAGGGGACATATGTTGACTAATTGGGTTGGCTGCCATTGATGTCAACCCTTGAAGAAAGTATGGTAGCGAACTATGGTAGCACAAAGGTTTGGGTAATGGACCCAATTTTGTTTGATGGATAATGGTATGAGTTTTGATATATTTTCATGTAAAACTATTCTATATGGATAGTAGATGTCATTTCATTTCCAGTGGTATGTGGATCGTCACATAACTCCTCATGGTTAGAGAGTTATGGCCATGTGAAGGTTGAGAACCCTCATGAGTCATCTAGAAGCCCCAAAATGTCAAAGTAGTCAAATTGTTTGCAAAGAAGAAATTATTTAAATAATAAAGTAAAGTGATGAGTGTACTATAAGTCAAAGAGGATGCAAAAGAAGTTATTTAAATAATAAATTTAATGGAGAAATTACTAATTATGGAAAGTGGTTAAGTTAAGTGGACAAGTTATAAGTGGGTTAACCCTAAAATAAGGAAATCGGGTTAAGATGGTTAGAAGGTAACCCCTTGAGGAAGCTACATAAAAGTATAAATAAGAGGCAAGGGTCTCTCATTCAATACACACTTGAATATCATTTAATATCTATTTTTGTGAAAGGTTATTTGGGCAGGTATTATTGATAGAGAAAAGTGCAACAGAAAAAGTGCAGCAACAAAAGTGCGGGAGAAAAATCGTGGAAGGAAAAATATAGAAAAAAAGTGCGATAGAAAAATCGCAGCAAGAAAACTGCAATAGAAAAAGTGCGGCAAAAAAAAGTGCGGCAGGAAAATCATGGGAGGAAAAGTGGGGAAGAAAAAGTGTGGTAGGAAAAGTGCGGCAGAAAAAGTGCAACAAGAAAAGTGCGATAAACAAACCACGGCTGAAAAATTGCAGCAACAAAACGCTACAAGAAGAAAAAGGTATTGTTTTCATATGTGTAGTGTTGAATTAATGAA
Organism: Picea engelmannii; assembly: GCA_009831015.1. Lineage (NCBI taxonomy): Eukaryota > Viridiplantae > Streptophyta > Pinopsida > Pinales > Pinaceae > Picea > Picea engelmannii. The sequence continues at coordinate 1,000,134 of ML779845.1, read as the reverse complement.
TCAAGTTGAGGGTTTGCCTTGTAAATATGTTGGATTCCCTCTTGGGAATTTATGGCTTGTTGTAGAGTTTATATGAGGCAGATCTACTCAAATTTAGTATTGGTTCATGTTTGAGGGATTTTTGTTGAGGTATGTTGTTGAATTTATTGGTACAGATAAAGGTTGTATAACAGTGAGGTTCTAGCACATGGTTTTAGGTACAGACTTGTGGTATAGTGTTTGAGGTATATGTGATCATATCAGATTGGTTGATGAGTATAAAGTGACACGTTTCTCAGTGACATATTCAGTTTCTACAGTTGAGGTACATGTTGGGTACATGGTTGAGACAAGTAGTTGATGAGTTGGCACATACATGAGGTGTATAGTTGATGATGTTGGTACATCTTGATGAGTCATATTTTATGTGTATTTGATGCATGATTGGTACATATTTGGTGCATGGTTGATGCACTCGTTGATGGTACAGGTTGGTGCATGGTTGATTGACTTTTTTATGGTACAGGCTCATTACAGGTTGTTTGGTACAGGTTGGTGCATGGTTGATGCACTTGTTTATGGTACAGGTTGATTACAAATTGATTGGTATAGGTTTACAACAATATATCTCACAATGATAGTGTCACAATGGTTCCATCATTCTACTTTTATTTCAGGGTGGTTGGACGGGGCAAGGACAGGTGATTGTAGCCACCTTTCAGTTGTAGTCAAAGAACACAAGGGGTTGTAGCCTCCTTCTGGTTGTAGCCAGAGAATTGGGGAGTTGGATCTTTCCTTAGGTTGTAGCCTAAGAAACTAGGGGGTTTGAGCCTCCTTCCAGTTGCAGCTAGAAAACAAAGGAATTTGGTACTTCCGATGAATGTAATTCTTAAAGACATATAAGAAAAATAATTTTGTGGTTTTCTCCCACTTTGGGTTTCCACGTAAAACATTGGTTTATTGTGTATGTGTATGATTTCTCATTTGTTCATTGTTTATTTACTCTGCAATGATTGGATGATAGTGCTACATTCATATAACACTTTCATTTTATGGTGAAAAGGGATTAAATTTCTTTGTTACTGATTCACCTCCCTCTCAGTAATCCAACAATTTGTATCAGATTCGGTTCCTTCAGGAAACATTTCAACCATTGGAAGGAGATCATGGATTATTCTGAGAATGGAGTACCAATGTTTAATGTTCGGAATGGTTTTAAGTATGAGATGTGGAGAAGAAAGACGAAAGTATTTTTACAGGAACAAGGACATTATATTTGGCTATCGATTGTTACACGATATGATAGTTCAAGAAAGGCAAAGACTACAACCAAGAAGGAATTGAAGAAGATAAAAAAATATCAATGGATTTCATCTTGGAAGGATTACCTAATCCGGTAAGAGAAAAGGTTGGTAAATGTTCATCAACCAAAGAACTTTGGGATAAGTTACATGACATATATTCTTCGCCCATCGCAGATTCAAAAAATTCCAAAGAAGATGTTGATACAGATCAAGAAGAATTATGTTCACCATGTAAAACAGATCTAGAAGATGAAGAGTACATAATCACCAGAGGTATGTTTTTTTTAATTTAATTGTGAAAAAAATGGACATCTTGAAATAGAATGCCATGAAGGAAATTAGAAAGAAAAAATAATTGAAAAGGAAGACAATTATGAAGCAGAATTGATTAGTTCTTTAGATGAACTAAGATAAGAAAACAAGTCACTCAAGAAATAATTGATGAAACAAAAGGAAAGTGTTCACATTTTTTAAGAATCCCAACAAGTTATCAAGAACTTAAGAACCCAGCTAGAAGAAGCCAAAAAGATCGAAGAAAATTTTGAATATCAAAAGTAGTATTTGGAAGCCAACATAGAAGCACGAAAGGAAGAAGAAGAAATGAGAGAGAATATATTGACAGATCATCTTAAGGAAAGAACTAACGATCTAAACCAATTTGAGGCAGAGTTTGATCAAGAAGAGAAAGGAGTTGAAGAAAAAATAATCACATTAAAAATTCATCTTGAAGAAGTGAAAACAATAGAAGAAGTCATGAAGTCTCAGATAATGAAGAAAGAAGAATAGGTTGAGAAGCTTGAAGAAGAAGTTGTCACATTGAGAAGTAAAATCGTCAAGTTCAACAAGAACGTTGAAGAGACAGAAACATCCACATCAGTTATAGAGAATGAAGAGAAGCACTCTAGGTTGCTAGAAAAGAAGAATGCAGAAAATAGAAAGAGTTATGTAGAAGTACTCAAAGGAAGGAATCATGGTCAACTAGAATCTAAGAAAACTATTGAATATACATCTTCAAGAAGTCCATCCATGTTCAAGCCACAAACAAGCTTCAATCATGATCATGATCAGTCAAGACAAAACTTCAGAAGGATTGTGCCACAAAGAAGAACATTCACTCCCATGTATGCAAATTTATTTTATGGTCATTGTTTTTATTGTACTAACTTTGGACACAAGGTTGTAGATTGCAGGGATTATAAAAGAAATGCTCAAGAAAGAAATGCCTATGTGGCCCCACGTAACATTGAATGTTACAAATGTCATAACTATGGACACATAGCTAGTGATTGTAGAAGCATGATCGATACTTCCATGAAAGAAAAAACTGATATCAAATGTAAGAAAGTATGGATAAGAAAACACGAAGAACAAGTGAACAAAGACCAGGTCCCAGAGATCACAATATTAGAAATAAAACAAGATGAAGAAAATTCTACAGAGAAAAAGAAAGAGGTCAGATACAGAAAAGTTTGGAAAACAACTGAAATAAAAGAAGGACAGGTAAATAAGGAACTGGTTCAAGAGATTGTACTTTCATGCATTATAGTGAAAGATGAATCCACAGACATAAAGAAAGAAGTCATAGATCAGAGAGATGATAAATCTACTAATGAAGATGATGATGAATACACTTCAGAGCAAGAATTGTTTTGAGCCATCTGACTTAGAGACTCCCAGATAATATAAAAAATGGACAGGGGGAAAGTCTATGTGGTAGCTGAGACAAGCCAAAGAACCACCTTCCAGAAACTTGCAGAATTTGAGTAGACAGATTCAGTGCATTCAGTTAGCAGAAGTACAATGTGATAGATTAATCAGTTGTAGTAGTACTCCATGATAGTACAGTGACAAGCGGTTCAACATTATGGACAGTGTGCAGTAGAGTCTTGGACAGTATGGAAAAAGATGGATTCATAAGAACACTTAGTAGGTTTGGACAGATATATGACAGTGGACGAGAGCATGGATTCATAGATTGGTTCAGAGAGTGGTTCATAGACAAAGGAACATTATCATAATGGATGATAGTTACACAGGAAATGGCTCGAACAATGCTAATGGATTCAAAATTGACAGATATTTTTTGGACACATGCAGTGCATACATCAGTTCACATTCAAAATAGAGTAATTCTCAGACACAACAATGATAAAAATTACTACGAGCTATGTAAAGGAAGACCAACAAATGTGAAGCACTTTAGAGTATTTGGAAGCAAATGCTACATCAAAAGACAAGATGGCAGAATGGGAAAGTTTGACTCTCATGTGGACAAAAGAGTACTTGTTGGTTACTCAAGTACAAGGAAAGCATACAAGTGTTACAATATGAGGTAGAACAAAGTTGTGGAAAGCATAAATGTAACAATTGATGAAACAGGTGGACACAAATTAAATGAATAAGAAAATGAATCAATGGAACAACTTTACAAATGAGAAGCAAAAGATGAAGAAGAAGTCTACATTGAACAACCAAAAGGAATTTAGTTGTCATAGAACGTAGATTACATGTAAAAATTGAAGAAGGCCTTATATGGTTTAAAATAGACTCCTAGATCATGGTACTCTAGATTGGATAAATATCTACAGCATGCAGGGTTCAAAAAATGAAGTGCAGACAACAACCTCTACATCAAGGTAACTCAAGATAGTATTTTATTAATTGAATTTTATGTTGATGATATTAATTTTGGAAGCAATGATGACAGGCTAATCTATAAATTTGCAAAGGATATGCAAAATGAATTTGAAATGTCATTACTCGTAGAACTATCCTTCTTTCTGGGTCTTTAGATACGTCAAAGAAACCAAGGAATTTTTATTTCTCAAACTAAGTATATCAGAGAAAGGCTAAAGAGGTTCGGAATGGAAGATTGCAAACCAATTACCACTCCTATGCAAACCAATTGAAATTTGAGCAAAGATGATGATTCAAAGTCTATAGACCAGAGGAAATACAAGTCAATGATTGGTAGCTTACTATATGTGACAGCATCCAGACTAGATGTAATGCAGAAAGATGGACAGGTGGCATGATTTCAAGCAACACCAAAAGAATCACATGTTGTATTAGTGAAGAGGATTTTCAGATATCTCAAAGGAACAAAAGAGTTTGGATTATGGTATCCAAAAGGAAAGGATCTGTCACTTATTGCCTACACAGATGCAGATTGGGCAGGTTTCATCGATGACCGGTGAAGCACCAGTGGAGCAATGTTCTACTTGGGTGAGTGTTTAGTATCATGGATAAGAAAGAAATGATCATCAGTATCCTTATTTACAGCTGAAGCAGAATATATTACAGCAACAACATGTTGTACACAGGTTCTATGGATAAAACAAACTCTGATAGATATACAAGTTGAGTATGATGAGCTCATTCCAATCTATTGTGATAATACAAGTGAAATTAGTATCTCAAATAACCTAGTTATGCACTCCAAGACGAATCACATTCCAATAAAGTATCACTTTCTACAGGAACATGTTGCAAAGAATAACATCAGAGTTGAATATGTGGGCACAAAAGAACAAGTGGCAGACATATTTACAAAACCGCTTCCAAGGGAAGCCTTTTAGTATCTTCGCCAGAGACTCAGAGTAATTTCTACTCCAAAATAAATTCTTTTGAATTCTTATCTTATACGTCTTATGTTTGGACGAGGAAGCACCATAAAGAGGACAATTCAAGTTGGGAGATGATTTTCAGGAAGAGTTCAGTCAGGGGGAGTAGCCTCGGATGGAAAGATACCTTTTCCATTGATGACAAAGGGGGAGATATTTATCAGATGCAAAGGTAAATGCTTGGAGAAAGAGCACATAGACATGGTTCCAGGGGGAGTGATGGTCATAGGGGGAGCAGGAGTTATATGACTTCAGTATTGAATCAAAGTGTTTCCATCAATGCCAAAGGGGAATATTGTTGATTAATTGGGTTGGTTGTCATTGATTTCAACCCTTGAAGAAAGTCTGGTAGCGAATTTTGGTAGCACAAAGGTTTGGGTAATGGACCAAAGTTTGTTTGATGGATAATGGTATGAGATTTTATATATTTGTAGGTAAAACTATTCTATATGTATAATACATGTCATGCCATTTCCGGTGGTATGTAGAACGTTACATAACTCCACACAATTAGATATTTATGGCCATGTGAAGTTGGAGAACCCTCATGAGTCATCTAGAATCCCCAAAACATCAAAGTAGTCAAAGTGTTTGCAAAGAAGAAAGTATTTAAATAATAAAGTGAAGTGATGAGTGTACCATAAGTCAAAGAGGATGCAAAAGAAATTATTTAAATAATAAACTTAATGGAGAACTTACTAATTATGGAAAGTGGTAAAGATAAGTGGACAAGTGGTTATAAGTGGGTTAACCCTAAAATAAGGAAAATGGGTTAAGATGGTTAGAAGGTAAGCGCTTGAGGAAGCTACATAAAAGTATAAATAAGAGGAAAGCATCTCTCATTCAATACACACTTGAATATCATTGAATATCTATTTTTGTGAAAGGTTATTTGGGCAGGTATTATTGATAAAGAAAAGTGCAGTAGAAAAAGTGCAGCAAGAAAATTGCAGCAAAAAAAGTGCGGCAAGAAAACTGTGACAAAAATAGTGCGACAGGAAAAGTGCAGCAAAAAAAAGTGTGGTAGGAAAATCGCGGCAGGAAAAGTACGGCGGAAAAAGTGCGGCAGGAAAATCATGGCAAGAAAAGTGATGTAGAAAAAGTGTGGCAAGAAAAGTGCGGTAGAAAAAGTGCGGCAGAAAAATCATGGCAAAAGCATCGTGGCAGCAGAACACTACAAGAAGAAAAAGGTATGGTTTTCATATGTGTAGTGTTGAATTTATGAATCAAGTTGAGGGTTTTCCTTGTAAATATGTTGGATTCCCTCTTGGGATTTTATGGCTTGTTGTAGAGTTGATCTGAGGTAAATCTACTGAAGTTTAGTATTGGTTCATGTTTGAGAGATTTTGGTTGAGGTATGTTGCTAAAGTTATTGGTACAGATAGAGGTTGTATAACAGTGAGGTTCTAGCACATGGTTTAAGGTATAGACTTGTGGTATAGTGTTTGAGTTATATGCGATTAGATAAGATTGGTTAATGAGTATACAATGACACATTTCTTAGTGACATATTCAATTTCTACAGTTGAGGTACGTGTTGGCTACATGGTTGAGACAAGTAGTTGATGAGTTGGCACATACATGAGGTGTATAGTTAATGTTGTTGGTACATCTTGATGGGTCATAGTTTATGTGTATTTGATGCATGATTGGTACATATTTTGTGCATGGTTGATGCACTTGTTGATGGTACAAGTTGGTGCATGGTTGATGCACTTGTTTATGGTACATGTTGATTACAGGTTGATTGGTACAAGTTACAGTAGTATATCTCACAGTGATAGTATGAAAATGGTTCCATCATTCTACTTTTATTTCAGGGTAGTTGGACGGGGCAAGAACAGGTAGTTGTAGCCAGAGAACATAGGGGGTTGTATCCTCTTTCTGGTTCTAGCCAGAGAATTGGGGAGTTGGAGCTTCCCTCGGGTTGTAGCTTAAGAAAATAGGGGGTTGGAGCCTCCTTCTAGTTGTAGTTGGAAAACAAAAGAAGTTGGTGCTTCCAATGAATGTAATTCTTAAAGACATATAAGAAAAATCATTTTGTGGTTTTCTCCTGCTTTGGGTTTTCACTTAAAATACTGGTGTACTGTTTATGTGTGTGATTGCTCATTTTCTCATTGTTTATTTACTCTACAACTATTGGATGATAGTGCTACATTGATATAACACTTGCATTTTATGGTGAAAAAGGATTAAATTGCTCTATTACTGATTCACCCCCCTCTCAGTAATCCAACAACATATTCATATAGAAGGATTCCCTTTGGTTTAGTAAATGTAGGCACTACATTTCAAAGGGATATGGACATTTATTTCAATGGATTAATTGATCAAAGCATGGTATTCTATCTCGACGACGTCATGATTTAATCCAAAAAAAGGAAGATCAACCAAGACATCTGAAACAAATATTTGAATGATGCAAAAGTATGGGATCTCATTGAATCCCAAGAAGTCTATTTTCATTGTTTCAGAAGGTATACTATTAGGGCATGTGATTTCCAAAGATGGAATTTTGGTGGACCGAGAAAGAAAAAAAATTATTATGCAAATCCCTCCAGCGCATAGCAAAAAGTCAATGTAGTTTTTTTCAGCAAGATCAACGTTGTAAGAAGATTCACTCCAAACTTTGTTGAAATTGCTAAACCCCTTCAATGGATGATTTAGAAACATGTTCAGTTCAAATGGACATATGTTGAGAAAGAGGATTTTGAAAATATCAAACCCACTATAACGGATGCACCATCTCTACGAAGTCCATATTTCACTAAGGAATTCTTGTTGTACACCTTTGCATCTGATAATTTCCTTGCGACGATTCTCACGATGAAGGATGAGAAAGGAAATTAATACCCCCTCGCATTCATGAGCACTGTATTACAAGGTGATGAACTAAACTGTCCAATGGTGGAAAAGAAATATTTTGTTGTCCACAAAGTAATCAAACAGTTCATACCTTACATTTTGAAGAATCACACTAAGGTCATCGTCCCTCATCTAGAGGTCATATCCCTCTTAATTCAAAAAGAGATTCTGTTAGAAAAAAAGGACTGTGGAGCAATAAAATATAACAAATGCTGAAACAAAACATAGAAGATACACAATACAATAGAGACACAGATTTACATGGTTCACCTAGTGTGGGATACATCCACCAGGAAATTGTCAGGTCCTTTCTTTATTATTATCTATCATATGAAGGGACACAACCTATAGCAAACCCATTGTAACTTCCTCTTCTCCCTCTCACAGTCTCCTATCTCAGAATAAAATATTTTCCATCGACCATAGCCGCAATACATTCCCTCATAAAAGAGGGTTGTCTTCTAGGGCCAAAAACCCTAACATAATCTCTATCGTTAGATCTGCGACCTTATAATGAACGGTCCATATTTACAATGAAATTACAATATACATTTACAAGGCAAATTTTCCTTCGGGGGCTTTGCCCCCGAACCCTTGCTGGGGGCCCGCTTGACCCTAGACCCCCCGGACCCCACAGAGGGGGATACCCCTCTCTACACTCCTCTGTGTGGAAAAGTGTACATACTTCTGGGGTGTAAATACTTCATGGGGTATAAACATGGCTGAAAGTAAAAGACCTCTAAATCAGGGAGATAATCACGATCCACAACCAACAATCTCCCACTTGGAGACTGATCTCAACATCTCCGTCGCTACTGTATAAGATGGACTCTGAACCTTCTTGGACCTGTTAAATTTCTCATCTTCATCTTCATTCTTGAAGACCAACTGAAACTGAGCAGGAACTCAGTTTCTCCCTGGTTACTCCCTTTGTTAACATGTCTGTAGGATTCTGGCTAGTGTGTATCTTTTCCAACTTTAAATGTCCATCTTCCAAGGCGAATCGTATGAAGTGGTACCTCAACTGTATATGATTAGTCTTCGAATGGAAGGATGAGTTCTTTGCAATATGAATGGCACTCTCACTGTCACAGTACAACTTGTTATTCTCTTGCTTCTTTCCCAATTCCTCCATAAACCTCTGTAACCAAATCATCTCTTTACTAGCCTCTGTAGAAGCAACATACTCTGCCTCTGTTGTTGAAATTGAAACAACCTTTAGCATTTTTGAAATCCAACTTAATGTTGTTCCACCTATAGTAAACACATACCCTATGGTACTCCTCCTGCTATCTTTATCACCTGCCATATCTAAATCAACATATCCTTGTAGAACAGTTTCTGAACCTCCAAAACATAATGCATGATTAGTGGTAGCTCTCATATACCTGAGAATCCACTTTACTGCCTCCCAATGTTCTTTACCTAGATTTTTCATATACCTTCTCACAACTCCCATTGCATGTGCAATATCTGGTCTTGTGAAAACCATTGCATACATCAAGCTGCCAACTGCTGATGAATAAGGGACATTGGACATGTATTCTATCTCCTCCTGTGTCTTGGGACACATTTCCTTAGTTAATTTGAAATGGTTGGCCAAAGGTGTACTAACTGGTTTTTCATTTTGCATTCTAAACCTCTCCAACACCTTCTCTGTGTACTCACCCTGAGACAATGTCAATTTACGATTTTTTCTGTCTCTTGTTATTCTCATGCCAAGGAATTTCTTTGCAGCACCCAAATCCTTCATCGCAAAAGAGTTGGATAATTTATTCTTGAGCATATTTATATCCCTCATATTAGACCCTACAACAAGCATGTCATCTACATACAATAGCAAGATAATATAGCTTCCATTTTCTAGCCTTTTAAAATAAGCACAGTGATCAGAATGACATCTGTTATAACCTTGTTTTGTCATAAACCTATCAAACTTTAGATACCACTGCCTTGGAAATTGCTTTAGGCCATATAATCTCTTCTTCAACCTACATACCAAATTCTCCTTCCCTTTGACCTCATACCCCTGTGGTTGCTGCATATAAATCCCGTCCTCCAAATCTCCATGGAGAAAAGTTGTTTTTACATCTAACTATTCAAGATGAAAATCTTCTACTGCCACAAGACTTAAAATAGTCCTAATTGAAGTCATTTTAACAACAGGAGAAAATATTTCATCAAAATCTATACCTTTCTTTTGTGCAAA
>ML779845.1:955497-973320 GCA_009831015.1 Picea engelmannii | reverse complement strand
TTTATATATATATATATATATATATATATATATATATATATATATATATATATATATATATATATTATGGTTTTCTTGTCCTCTTTAGCTTTTTAGGTTTTTCTTCAATGGTTTTTTCTCATATAAATTTGTTTTTAAAATGTTTTTGTTTTTTTAATTTCAATTTTGTTTGTTTTCTTATTTATTTTAGTTTTTAATTGATAAAAAAAATGAATTATATTTTTTTTTCTAAATATTTAAAAATATTGTTATTTAACAACACTTATTTTCTATTTATTGAAGTAAGGTAAAAAAAGTGTGTTAAAAATGATATTTTCTACTATATTTAAAATGTATGGAACCACAACTTAATTAAGGATGGATAATTATAAGAAAAATCTTAATTTCAAAAAAATAAATGCTGTACAACATTTTTAACATTGGATGAAGCTTGGAAATATGATTAAAAAAAAGATTGAATAAAAATAAAAATAAAAATAAAATTGAAAAGTTTGAAAATAGATGAAAAAACATGGTTGAGAAAAAAAAAATGAAAAAACGAGTATTTAAAAAAACAAAGTGGAAATCTTATGTATCAGAAAATTTAAAATATCAAAAAACCACCTAAAAATGGAGGGGCGTGCTACCGGTAGCACCATTTTAAAAAACGAGGTAAAAAACTTAACCCCCTGAAAAATGAGAACTTTGTAGAGTTCTCGTTAAGTTGGTAACTATGTTACACACTACCTATGGAAATTTTCTTCCATAGACTAATATCATACAAGGTCTAACCTCCCCCATGTTTCAAACCCTAAAGGAATTAACAAAAAACTTTTCACTGAAATGACAAGTTCTGTACCTAAACTTTGACAAAGACCTTTCTTAATCCAACCTCTCGGCCTCATAAATTGAACCAAACCCTATGCCAAAACTTGAATTCAACACAATTTCCATTTATGTTCGTAGGTTATCGTATGAACTTCTCCACTTCCAATGGAATCCTCCCCATGAACTATCATGATAGTTATCAATCAAGTTTATATAAACTCCTTTGAATCGTGCTTTGATGATTCAGATTTATGAGCAGAAAGAAATGAATAACAGATTGAATACAATAACACAGAGATATGGAGAACAACCACAAATATCGAGTGAACAATAGCTTCTATTGAATAAATAAAATAGGTTGAAACTGTAAAACTGCAGAACTGAAAACAACTTGCTCGAATGGTGGTAATTATCTCTAAGAAGAGATGTGGATGTTATGCGCATCCTTCTGAGAAGAATGATTACAATGAGGCTCCAGAGGCCTTTTTAACATTACTCATGAATTTCAAAACCCTATAAATCCAAAAACCTAACCCTAAGAGGTGAAACGCCAAAATTTATGTGGGCCCTGATGGGAAAGTTGGTGCCTCAACTTCTCGGGGTCGTAATGTTGCATACGAACTTCGTTTTAGGTGCATGATAACCCGTTGGAAAGGTCATTTCGGGAAATACACATTATTTCGTCAAAGTCTAACTTCATCTATAGATTGATTATGGCAAGCCAAAAAGACAATGTTTAGGGCCCTAAAATGGCCCTGGAAGTACAAAATGATGTACTGACATGAAAATATCCAAAATTATCCAGTTCGATTAGGTGTGCAGCCAACAATATCCACCTAGAAGATGTGTAGGGATTTAGATAGCTTCGGAAGTGTATAACCCACAATTACAAAGAATTACAGAAGAACATAATCAACTAAAAATTGTCAAGAGGAGCCAGTTGGAATAGGTGGGTGGCCACCGATATCCACTTGGATCAATCCTCCCCCCTCAGGAAGAAATGGTCTCTATTTCTTTGAGTTCCGCCATCAAGTGAGGAAACTTCTGCTGAATTTTTCCCTATGTGAGCCACTTGCCTTGGTGTAGGATTCGCCCTACCTTGTGTTGGGAGCCAATTCATTTTTTCCTATCGTCTATAAGCTGCCTAGACCTATGTCTTGCAAACATCAAGTTTTTTTGTCGCATTTTTCAAATAGACGACATTTTCATTTCTTGCGACATTGACACATTTGTCTTCATTAAGTTTTCACGACTGTAAGCATGAAAACTTCTCCTTTCGAAGTTGTTTTTCGATCATTACTGTGGTTATTACTTTTGTCATTTGTGCTTACCTTTTATTGATCGTTACACGATTGGCAATACCCTTTGATCAGTTCTTATACTTTGATTGATTATATGACTTAATTTTTTTTTAGTTTGTAAGACATTGAGCATTTGGATTTGCATTTTATGACTTGCCTATCTTTGATTCTATGAAATGCATAAGGGTTTTGATTAAATTTTTATAGATGTATGATAGGATCCTTATGTTAATCTTTTATATTTGTTTGGCTTGTCAACTATTTGGCACCTTGGTTAAACTTATGAATCAATACATTAGTGCATATTTGATTTGTATGTTGGGTGTTTAAACACTATGGCATAGTGTTAGTGCGTACTTCTATGCACATTGAATTTGATTAGCTATACACCTGACTTAACGGATGATCCACTATTATGAATTGAACAGCTATATCGGTGGTTGTACTTTGACCATAATTGTTTTGCATGGTGGTAAATAACTCCACCACCTTTGCATGCTTGCGTTAATGCTTACCCCTTTTGGCTTGATTCATTTCTATTGGTTCGGATAGTTCTATTACTGTGTGTTCGAACCCTCCCCTTACCATGCATTCAAATCCATGGCACCAGTCGTGCGAGTTGAACCCAATGGCAAACATGCCCTGTTGACGTTTGATAATGCTAGCCAAGATTTGGCAGACAGTGGATGGCTTACCTTCGTGGAACGTTTCGATGGTTTTAACCTTTGCGTGGCTCGACAGTTTGCCATGAACTTGGATGGCTGTCGAGCCAAGGTCGGTGATATACAATTGGAAATTGATGAACAGTTTATCAGTCTTGCTACGGGTTTGCCTGCCACTGGACAACGATGGTCCAAGAATTGCAAAGTCGAGGAGGTCCCATGGACACTGCTCTTCCAATCATGAAAAATCACCTCCTGTGATAAAGGTATGCCCGTGACCATGCTCAAACAACGTTGGCATGATTTATTAATGATAATCAAACAGTTTATCACCTGTGAGGGTCGATACGGGTTTGTGTTCCTACACCACCTGCATTTTCTTATGGTTTTTATGGGTTATCAGCTCAATATGCCTTATTATTTGCATAGAATCCTGTTTAAAATGTCGAAGAAGTACAAAAGAAACCAAGCTGATAGTAGCCTTTTTCATTATGGGTTGGTGAAGCTTATTGTTGTTTGTCATTTAACTTTGCACAAAAATAGTTGGAGCAATTTCGTTGCTTGGAATGGTTTCGAGGATTCGAACCCTGCACAGGTTGACAAACCTGTGGTGAGTGAGGTCAAGGTTATACCCCCACTACCCTACCATATCCTTCTGCCTAAACCCTCGACCAACCCTCCTATCGACTTACCTCGCACTGTGACTAAGAACGCTAAGACTGTAAAGCCTACAAGCAAGAATCCCAAAGCCAACCTTACTGTGAATACTAAAGGGAAAAGGAATGCTCATTTCATTTCACGGATGGCACGAAACAAGCCAAAACCTCCTATTGAGCCAAACCCTATCGTGTTGAGTGAGGACTCTGATTCGGAAGTGGAGTGTTTCTTGGCTAGCGAATAACCCTATTTGCAAGGTTTGTGTACCGAACCCTCATTCGATTTCATGTCAAACCTACCCCCTGCCTACAGGACGACCCTAACGACCCAGGCATTAAATTGCCTTGTGAAACCCTCGGTCATATTCCCAAATCCTCCCCTGCTTTGTCTAAACCTACAGTGTCACCCTGTGATCAATGCAATGCATGGTTAGAAAGGTATTATAATGATGTGTCGATTCTCCAGTCAAAGATTCAATCTTTGGAGGACCAGATTGCGACCCTAACCAGTCAAAAGGCCAAACTACAAGCTACAGATAAGAAACAAAAGACGATTGGCTCTATATTGTTCAAGAACGTGGAATCAGCCACGGCTATTGTTAATTCCAAGCTGGTATAATTGAGCAGCCTCGTCGCTACACAGGTATGGAAAATTTCATTTCATTGTGTAAATAATCTAGGTTATATAATGTTTGCAATTCAGTTTTCAAATAGCTCTGTTCACATCATTGAATAGCTCTCTTATTTTGCATGCATTCTATATATGGACTGGCTTTGAATAAAACAAATTTCGATTCGATATACGATTTGATTATTCCCAGTATAGAAATCATTAGATTTCGATTGGATTTGAGTGGTGTGTTTTGAGATTTGATTGACTAGTTTATAAAATTAATAGTTTGCCTTCGAATGATTTGGTTTGTATCACGCTCAGATTTGATTTGGTTATGATCCTTGTGCTATAAACGGTTTGATTAAGTTTGATTGTTACAATATTGCCCGGATTCGATGCTAGGTATTTCAGGAAGATGCTTGCTGTGCCGTTTGATTGTTTCTGATTTAAAGTTAATTGACCCTGTTTCTTTGATGAAAACAATGCTCTCGAGTAACCTTCGCGCCCGAATTGGAAAATGAACCCGAATCATAACAACTGTGTTAAAATCTTAGCCAATCGATTCGCTCTGGTTCTAATTTGGCAAGTTTGTTCTATGAATCGATTTTAGATTATAATCGATGCTCTGTATTTTAATTTTGTGAAATGAATTGGTCAAACCTTGTTATGATTCGTTTGATTCAAATGATTGTGATCAAAATTGATCGGTCTTGTTTTCTCGCTGTGCAAGGATCAATAATCGAAATCTATGACAAATCATGTTTGATTGATCCTGTCACGTTGTGGTTATGTGTTGGTTATGGTTTGAATTCATTCACAGCCTAAATCTTTTTGATTTACAGTCATCGTGATCATCCTGTTCGATGCAAGTATTATGAAGCGTTTTCTATTTGTTATGTTTTCGAGTGAATATCAAAACGATCTTATTCGATTTGTTGAGACACGATTATGATGTTGTTACATTTGATTTCATTTACCCGATTTGTAACGATAATTGAAACAAAATAGTTCTTTCTTTGCATTTGATTAAATGACTTGAATCTTGTTGCTATATCGTTACAGCTATAACAAGTGGAAAATGGTTGTGTTGGATTAGATCGTATCACATACGTATGGTTCATTATCAATTTCAAGTGGATATGAAACAGTCTTGTTACTGTTAGATTATGAAAGACCCGATTTTATGGTAACAGAAAAACAGAGTATTCATATCTCTGTTGAACCAATTTTGATCCTGTTTACTGTTGAATGATAAAATCATTTGAATTTTAAGTGATTCGTTTTAAATGATCATTGGAAGAAAATTGGATTTAATTCTTTTAAAAAGATTTGATTTGATTTTGATTTCGATTCTATATGTTATTTTAGACTAGCTACAAAATCAGATGATTATGTAGCTAAGTCTATAGAGTCAGATTTTTATTGTTTTGCCCATAAAATATCTCTCTAACTTGTTATTTTTGGTCCATTACAGGTCAATTCGAAATTGCATTGGATTTGATCAGCAATTAGAAGATATTTGGATATTTTGATTTCATTTTAGTTTCTTAGTTTAGTTGATTTTGGGAATATCTTCCCAGATTATGTAAACAGTTTGATATTATCCACAGGGAGGTTTTACACTGTGGAAAAACTTATAAATACTCATTATTTTTGTAATAATCTCATCCTCATTCGTGGGAGAACAAGGATATGGAATTTTAATACAGACTGAGGCAGAATTTGATGTTTTGTTACAGCTTTAGCTTCTCATGATATCAACATTTTGTTTCATGTTATGTGTATCAATTTGTATTTGGTTAATGACTACTTTAGCTATCTTAATCTTTTGCAAATGATATAATTTAATCACTATAATCCATATCTGATTTCTTCTAGTATTTAAAGACATAGCAATTACTTGATTCAGTTTGTGAATGACAGATTTATCTTCTTCATTGATTGGATTATTAAGTATAAGTTTTTTCATAACAGGTTTCCCTTATTGCAGAGATTTATAAATCTTATAATCGTTATGATTTTTTATGTCTTGTTTGTCCTGTAAATAAACTCAAAGAGCAGCGCAGCCTATCGTTTACGAAAATCTTCTGACCATCCAGTGCGAGTTTACTTCCTCCAACCAGCTTCGAAGTCATCACACACAGGACAAACTTGGAGCGTTTCCAGGTTAGTTTGTCATTTATTAGTTTAGTATATTTGTTAGTATTTTTAGTTATATATATATATATATATTTGGTATATTAGATTGTTAATTTCAGTAAGTTTTATTTCTTATTTATAAAAAATCAATAAAAACATATCTCGCTGTCTTAGGGCATAATATAATGAGTTTTGCAGGTTTTAATTAAATCTGTAGATTGTCTATATTGTACATTTTGTGAATAAGTGATATTGCAGTTAGTAATTAGATAGTTGATTAGAATTAGGATAATATTAATTAGTAGATTGTATATAGAATAGTTTTGTTTTGTTTTGTTTGTTTTATTTATTAGTTTTATTTAGTTTGTTTTATTTAGTTAGTTTAGTTGGTTTTAATTGTTTTAGTTAGATTAGTTAGTTTAGATTAGTTTTCTCTTTGGGTTTCTTAAGACCTTAGAGAGGCCAACAGAGCCGCTAAACCCGTCAGGGTGGTTCATTCCAAACGGCTTGGGTTATTAGACAACCCCGGACCGGTTCCACTCTCTCAGTTGACGGACGGTCAATTTCGCCCGTCAACAAATGGTGCTAGAAGGAGGGCATGAACTTAATTAATGGCACGAGGCGGTCGCAAGACTCCTCCACCCCCTAATCGCTCACCTATAGTGACTAGAAGCCATTCACTTGATAATATTACCCTTCAAACAACAACTACTTCAACCGACAATCCTCAGATCACAGTTGAGCCAGCAACCCCTAATCCTACACGTGGTGACCTACAAGAGATTGTACGTCAATCTCTTATTAAAACACACAGTGCCTTATCTCGTCTCAGGTAACCAAACCGTCTGTGGGGTCAACCTTTGGACTTCTCTGATATCAGAGAACAATTAGGTGACACTAACCTCACTGTGAATCCTTCAGATCCAATCTTAAATCCTGTTGCAGGAGGATCTGGGATACCTCCTTCACCACCTCCCTCATCTCCTTCTTCTTCTGGAGGAGATTCTTCTGACGAAGGCAATTCACCTTCTCAGCCTTCCACACCCACTACCCCAATGGAAAATCAGAACAACCCTGCTAGACCCTAGCTTGATCAGGATGTTGTAGCTGTACCTGGAGCCCAGCACCCTTTACCTAAGCACCCGGAGAAATGGCTTCCCAAGTTTGATCCTGATTCAAAACAAATAGCTGAAGATCATATCAAAAAATTTATGTTAGCCATTAGAATTCGCAATGTTGAACATGAAGACGTTGTCTGTAGGTTGTTCCCTTACACTTTTGAGGGTAATGCATCCACTTGGTACTTTGCCCAACAGCCCCATACCATAGTGTCTTGGGAAAAGTTTGAGTCATGCTTTTTGGAAAAATTCGGAGATGGTAAACCTCCGGAAGTTTTAGTCATGGATATTTCAAGCTTAAAAATGAACCCAAAAGAAAAAGTTAAAGATTTTAATCAAAGATTCTTAACACTTAAAAACCAAATCCCTGCAGATTCTATGCCTGCTGAAAGTCTTATAATATCTTACTACACTAAAGCTCTACGTCAAAGTATAGCTATTTGGGTTAAACGATCCAAGAAAGCTACGTTGTTAGAAGCCTTCGAGGAGGCCACCCAGATTGAAAAAGACATACTTAGCCTTAAGGACTCTTCCAACAACGAAACAGAGGCTAGTTCTTCTCCCAAAAAGAAGATTGAAATTCTCTCCAGACCCACTCAAAGTAAAACACAACCTGAAAACTCTAATTTGGAAACCTTAACTAAAGTTGTTCAAAAACTATCAAATCAAGTTACAGACTTAAAAAGGTCAACTGAAGAAGCTTCCTCGAGCAAAGGACCCTACAAACCTCCTTTCCGGAAACCTTTTCCTACCAACCGACCTAGTCCAACCACCGAGGGCCTTAACCTAGAGAGTTTGCAATGTGCTCTTCAAACAATTCTAGAAGCCCAAGATAACTTGATACCCCCTGATATCCCTTAGGAAGTAGTCGAACAAGAAACGATTCAAGAAGAAGAGTCTTCTCCAAACATATTTGGACACTTCTCGGATAGCCTCTTTCAAGCTAACTTCAAGACTGTTCGCCCTTATAACACTAGGAGTAAGACAACAAACAGGCCTTCTACCGAAAACACTACAGCTTCGCCTCCAAAGTCATCTAAATCAGCAGAAACTAAACAGAGTAATGTGAACCCCAACTTAGATTATGATGTTGTTGAAGATCTTAAAAATTTAAGGGCAAACATTTATATTTATGAGTTGTTGAAGTTTCCAATTTTGTTACAAAAAATGTTGCAAAATATTTCAGAAAATGGCAAGAATGGTAATTCAAGTGGTAACAAGGTTGTGCAAAGCAAAGTCCCTCAGAAGACTTTCACTAAAAATAATCATGATCCTCAAGATAAAGGAAGCCTTCCTGTATCTCCTGTAAATAATGTAAATAATGTAGATAATGTAGATAAAGTAGCATTAGAAGTTGCAAGTAAAAAGCCACAAGTTATTACTCCTAACACTCGCAAGAATGTACCTCCTTTTCTTTTAAATTTCAAGATTTTCAACAGAAATGTGCATAATTGTATGGTGGACTCAGGGGCGTCATCCAATGTGATGCCTTGGTCTGTCTGCCAAAAGATTAACGCTGAAGTGGGACCATCTACTTTAAAAATAATACAACTTGATCGGAAAAATGTTAAAGTTATAGGCGAACAAAAAAATGTATTGATTAGATTATCGTCTAACCCTAAGGTTCATCAAGTTATTGATATAACCGTTGTGGATATTCCAGAAGTGTATGGTCTGTTTTTAAGCAGGGACTGGTCAGAGAAAATACATGGTTACTTCGCAACAGATTGGTCTCACTTATGGCTCCCAAAGAATGGTAAGCCCAACAAGATTAAAGTGAATCATGAGCGCTACCTTAAGTTCATGGTCACGGATTTAAATGATCCCAACGAACCATATACACCTTCTACTGATTCACCCGAAGTCCAAGGGATGGATACCTTCTTCGGAAATTTCATGGCCGAGGCCTCACCTACCATCAATCCAGAACAGCAGTCTGAGATCATAGCATATGTGCAACCAACAACTTCTATGCAATAGTCCCATGAGCCCGATGGAAATCAAATTTGGTCTCTATATTTCGACGGTTCTAAGTCTAAAGAAGGAGCTGGTGCAGGATGCATCATTATCGATCCGCCAAGTAACAAGACATTAATGGCTTGTAGACTAGAATTTGAATGTACTAACAATACTGCAGAATATGAGGCTTTGTTGCAAGGTCTCAGAAAAGCTCTGGACATGAACATTCAAAATCTAGTTGTATTTGGCGACTCCGAAATAGTGGTTAGACAGGTAAGATATTCTATACACTGTCTTTCCCCGCATCTCAAAAGTTACCAGTCTAAGGTATGGAATCTTATGAATAAAGTTTCTGCTTTTAATATAAATTCCATTCCTAGATTAAATAACGCTGAAGCAGATCTGCTAGCTAATGTAGCCTCTAAACTTCTTCCTGCAGAAGGCTTATCCCCAAACACATTCTCCGTGGAGCTATTTTTTCGACCATCTGTTCCTGACAATATCACCAACTGGAGAGTATTTGACGATGATCAGCAGATCATTAACTTTCTGCACATGGAAGAAACCTTTCAAGGCGCGGTGATAGATGAACGCATGCACGATGACAATTTGCTCGACTTTATGGTAATACTTGATCTGAAATCTCCGGAAGCACTATCGGATATGGTAAACTTGATACCCAAATTCATAGTTAGATTAGAAAAGTTTTATGATTTTGAAGATAAATTTAAAAAGACGGTCAATTTTAAAACCAATAGTTCCTCGTTGTCTTATGAAAAAGTGAACTCGGGAACTGATGAAAAACCTCAATGCATTAATTTAGGATTGGGATGTTCTCGACAAGAAAAAGTTGCATTCATTAAATTATTCAAATAATTTAAAGATGTCTTCGCATGGACGTATGATGATCTCAAAACTTTCAATCCTAATATCATACAGCATGTCATCCCGATGAAGCCCCAAACCTTACCCTTCCAACAGAAATTGAGAAAAATGCATCCTAAACTTGAACCGACCGTTAAAAAAGAATTGAATAAACTCCTAAGTGCTAAAATAATATTTCCTATTAGACACACTCAATGGGTGTCCAACCTTGTCCCAGTGCGGAAGAAAAACGGGGAAATCCGACTTTGTGTCGATTTCCGAAACCTCAATAGAGCATCTGACAAAGATAATTATCCTGTCCCTCCCATGGAACAGATCCTTCAATAGGTATCTAGTTCCGAGAGGCTATCCTTGATGGATGGTTTCTCCAGATACAACCAAGTCTTGATGTATCCGCCAAACCAACTGAAAACTACCTTCCGTACCCCATGGGGCACTTATGCTTATCGCAAAATGCCCTTTGGATTGATTAATGTTGGTGCTACCTTTCAGAGAGAAATGGACATTTCTTTTCTAGGATTAATCAATCACTCCATCGTAGTTTACTTGGATGATGTCACCATGTATTCTAAAAACAAAGACGATCATCTAGCTCACTTACGAGCAGTTCTGCTATGATGTCGTCAATACAGCATCTCCTTAAACCCCAAAAAGTCCATCTTTGCAATAGAACAGGGTAAATTACTAGGATTCATTGTGTCTAGTGATGGGATGATTATTGACCCCGAAAGGAATCAAGTCATCGCCAAACTTCCCCCACCTACATCCAAAAAATCCATCCAGTCTTTCTTAGGCCAAATTAACTTCGTGAGAAGATTTGTCCCCAGCTTCTCCGAAATGGTTAGACCCTTGCAGAACCTAATTAAGAAAGACACCCAATATCACTGGGGATCCCCAGAAAACCAAGATTTTAATGCCATAAATAAGGCCATAATAGATGCTTCGTCTCTCATGAGCCCTGACTTCTCTCAAGATTTCACACTCTATACTTTTGCCTCTGACCATTACTATGCCATCGTCTTAACTCAAAAGAATGTCGAGAACAACAAAGTACCCATCGCCTTTATGAGCTCTGCTTTCAAAGGTGCTGAACTTAACTACCCAGCAGTCGATCGGCAAGCCTACGTTGTTTTCAAAGAAGTAAAGCATTTTCGGTCCTATCTTTTGAAGTCAAGGACGAAAGTCATTGTCCCCTACCCTGCAGTGAGGAACTTGTTAGTGCAGAAGGAGTTAGGAGAGAAGAGAGCCAACTGGGTCACCTCCTTACAAGAGTATGACTTAGAAATCACCCCAGCTCAGATCGTGAGAGACCAAGGGTTGTGTAAGTTGGTTGTTGATTCAGAAACAGGACAACAAGAAGATAGTCATACGTCAAACCTAGAACAACACGATCAAAGTTTAATTTGTTGCGCACAAAACCTCGTAAGTCCTTGGTACGATGATATTAGATTCTTTCTTGAACATGGATCAGCCCCCCATCACCTTGACCCCGCCAAAAGAAGAGCATTAAGACTAAAGTCCTCCTCCTTTCATCTAACTAACGGTATACTGTTTCGTTAGAATTTTGACGGCGTACTGATGCGTTGTCTCGAAAAAGATGAAACAGAAAAAGTCTTGCTTGAGTTGCATGCAGGAGAAGATGGTGGTCACTTCGGTGGCGAAACCACTGCTCATAAGGTTTTAAGAGCCAGTTATTACTGGCCCACACTTTTTATGGACGCCCATGCCTTGTGTCGTAAATGTATCATCTGTCAGAAAGCATCAGGGCGGTTACAAAAAACAGCCTTTCCCTTGCAACCCGTTTCAGTAGATTCTCCTTTCCAGCAATGGGGCCTTGATATCATAGGTCTAGTTAACCCTCCATCCTCACAACAGCACAAGTATATTGTGACAGCCACGGATTACTTTACTCGATGGTCTGAAGCTGTTGTGCTAAGAACTGTCGACACCAGTCAGGTAATTGCCTTCCTAAATTCAAATATCATCACTCGTTTCGGTATCCCTGATTGTCTGGTCTTTGATAACGCTTCATACTTTTCTTCTCTTGAGATGACTAAGTTCACTTTGGAAAAAGGAATTAAGTTGAAGTATTATGCTAGTTACTACCCTCAGGGCAACGACTTAGCAGAATCAACAAACAAGAACTTGATCAAAATAATCAAGAGAACTGTGTCTAAAAATCACAAGAATTAGCACAATGCACTGTTGAACACACTATGGGATGATAGGGTAACACCCAAAGCTGCTATAGGTAACTCCCCCTTTTTTCTCGTTTATGGCAGAGAATACATTCTGCCACCTCACATTCTTCTTCCTTCGCTTCAGTTGTCACAAAAAGTCCAAGAAGAAGATTGTCCCCCTTTAGAAAACCGAATTAATGCTTTGATGAAGCTAGAAGAAGTAAGAACCCAAGCTAAGCATAAGTTAGATCAACATCAACAATTGATTAAAGGCTGGTTCGATTCTAATTCCGCTTCTGATAGAAATTTTGAAGTAGGCAATCTCATCTTGAAGTGGGACAAACCTCACGAAGGAAAGGGTGAGCACACCAAGTTTCAAAAATTATGGCTTGGACCATTTTTAATTGCTGAAAAGTTGGGTCCTAGTTCTTTTCGCTTACAGAATCTTGAAGGGCAGCTTGACACCTACCCAGTGAATGTCCAAGCCCTGAAAAGATACTTTGCATGATAACTACCCTTGTATATTATGTATATATTTATTGCTTTTATTTTTCTTTCTCGTTTGCTTTATGTTTGATTTTGATTTGATTGATCAGTTTGTGTTTTTAGACATACACATACCTGTATACTGAGCTATTCAGACAAAAACGATAAGAGATTTTCTTCTCTTAAATAACTTCTGGAAATTTGTGCAAACATCAATGATATATTGCTGAAACTGATATCTATGTTGGAAAAATTTTGTGTTTGAAAGAAGTTTACTGATTTCAATCTCTGAGCAAAGTTTGTCATGATCATCTATTATCTTTTTACGATGTCCCTTTTCTGTAAAGGAATGACTCAAAAAATATGTCTCCCTGTCGTAGGAAGTTGTTTTGTAAATAAAACATTTCTGGAGATAAATAAAGGGCAGTGCTAAAAAATTCTGATGAGGTCTAAAAAATATGGTAAAAAGACTTTCAACGTCACTCCGCTCAGCTATCTACGAAAGCAAAAAAAAAAAAAAATATTAATAAGAGCTGTGGGAAGTGCTTGTAAACCTGCCAGGATACTGAACAGGTCTACTGGCAGTAGGTAAATGCAAGCATGGAGCCAAGACAACTTCGTCGGGGTACTAAACAGGCCTGCTGGCAGCGAAGCAATGTCGGGTACATGAAAATCTGCAAAAAAATATAAAAAACCTCTTTAATGTCCTTTATTTTGATCCAGAACTTCTTCACAGGATACAGATGTCATAGTGGGTTAATTGGCAACCCTGACAAGGCTATGGACGCCTGCTGGTAGCAGTGGCCATGCCAACAGTATTGAAGATTTTATCTTTAATATCGTGACTTGTTGATCTTAAGACTGTTATTGGTTTTCATCTTTTAAAACACTGCTGAAAAAAAATGATTAATGATGATGTTAGTACAATTTTCTGGTTGTTATTTTTGAGTTGAAATTTTCTCTGATGTCCTAATCTGATTTTTTTTCTTTTGACAGAGATAACTGCTTCTACCAGTGTGTCGCCATTGTTGGCAGCCAATTAATTTTTTCCTATTGTCTATAAGCTGCCTACACCTATGTCTTGCAAACATCAAGCTTTTTCGTCGCATTTTTCAAATAGACGACATTTTCATTTCTTGCGACATTGACACATTTGTCTTCATTAAGTTTTCACGACTGTAAGTGTGAAAAGTTCTCCTTTCGAATTTGTTTTTCGACCATTACTGTGGTTATTACTTTTTTCATTTGCGCTTACCTTTTATTGATCGTTACACGATTGGCAATATCCTTTGATCAGTTCTTATACTTTGATTGATTATATGACTTAATTTGTTTTGAGTCTGTAAGACATTGAGCATTTGGATTTTCATTTTATGACTTGCCTATCTTTGATTCTATGAAATGCATAAGGGTTTTGATTAAATTTTTATATATGTATGATAGGATCCTTATGTTAATCTTTTATATTTGTTTGGATTGTCAACTATTTGGCACCTTGGTTAAACTTATGAATCAATACATTAGTGCATATTTGATTTGTATGTTGGGTGTTTAAACACTATAGCATAGTCTTAGCATGTATTTGTATGCACATTGAATTTGATTAGCTGTACACCTGACTTAACGGATGATCCACTATTATGAATTGAACAGCTATATCGATGGTTGTACTTTGACCATAATTGTTTTGCATGGTGGTAAATAACTCCACCACCTTTGCATGCTTGCGTTAATTCTTACCCCTTTTGGCTTGATTCATTTCTATTGGTTCGGATAGTTCTATTACTGTGTGTTCGAACCCTCCCCTTACCATGCATTCAACTCCATGGCACCAGTCGTGCGAGTTGAACCCAATGGCAAACATGCCCTGTTGACGTTTGATAATGCCGGCCAAGATTTGGCAGACAGTGGATGGCTTACCTTCGTGGAATGTTTCGATGGTTTTAACCTTTGCGTGGCT
Source organism: Picea engelmannii (assembly GCA_009831015.1). Lineage (NCBI taxonomy): Eukaryota > Viridiplantae > Streptophyta > Pinopsida > Pinales > Pinaceae > Picea > Picea engelmannii. Next base: position 958,554 of record ML779845.1, on the reverse strand, counting down.
CGACAGTTTTCCATGACCTTGGATGGATGTCGATACAAGGTCGGCGATATACAATTGGAAATTGATGAACAGTTTATCAGTCTTGCTATGGGTTTGCCTGCCACTGGACAATGATCGTCCAAGAATTGCAAAGTCGAGGAGGTCCCATGGACACTGCTCTTCCAATCATGAAAAATCACCTCCTGTGATAAAGGTATTCCCGTGACCATGCTCAAACAACGTTGGCGCGATTTATTAATGATAATCAAACAGTTTATCACCTGTGAGGGTCGATACGGGTTTGTGTTCCTACACCACCTGCATTTGCTTATGGTTTTTATGGGTTATCAGCTCAATATGCCTTATTATTTGCATAGAAGCCTGTTTAAAATGTCGAAGAAGTACAAAATAAACCAGGCTGATAGTAGCCTTTTTCATTATGGGTTGGTGAAGCTTATTGTTGTCTGTCATTTAACTTTGCACAAAGATAGTTGGAGCAATTTCGTTTCTCGGAATGGTTTCAAGGATTCGAACCCTGCACAGGTTGACAAACCTGTGGTGAGCGAGGTCAAGGTTATACCAACAGTACCCTACCATATCCTTCTGCCTAAACCCTCGACCGACCCTCCTATCGACTTACCCCACACTGTGACTAAGAACGCTAAGAATGTAAAGCCTACAAGCAAGAAGCCCAAAGCCAACCTTACTGTGAATACTAAAGGGAAAAGGAATGCTCGTTTGATTTCACAGATGGCACGAAACAATCCAAAACCTCATGTTGAGTCAAACCCTATCGCGTTGAGTGAGGACTCTGATTTGGAAGTGGAGTGTTTCTTGGCTAGCGAATACCCCTATTTGCAAGGTTTGTGTGCCGAACCCTCATTCGATTTCGTGTCAAACCTACCCCCTGCCTACAGGACGACCCTAACTACCCAGGCATTAAATTGCCTTATGAAACCCTCGTTCATATGCCCAAATCCTCCCCTACTCTGTCTAAACCTACAGTGTCACCCTGTGATCAATGCAATGCATGGTTAGAAAGGTATTATAATGATGTGTCGATTCTCCAGTCAAAGATTCAATCTTTGGAGGACCAGATTGCGACCCTAACCAGTCAAAAGGCCAAACTACAAGCTACAGATAAGAAACAAAAGACGATTGGCTCTATATTGTTCAAGAACGTGGAATCAGCCACGGCTATTGTTAATTCCAAGCTGGTATAATTGAGCAGCCTCGTCGCTACACAGGTATGGAAAATTTCATTTCATTGTGTAAATAATCTAGGTTATATAATGTTTGCAATTCAGTTTTCAAATAGCTCTGTTCACATCATTGAATAGCTCTGTTATTTTGCGTGCATTCTATATATGGACTGGCTTTGAATAAAACAAATTTCGATTCGATATACGATTTGATTATTCCCAGTATAGAAATCATTAGATTTCGATTGGATTTGAGTGGTGTGTTTTGAGATTTGATTAACTAGTTTATAAAATTAATAGTTTTCCTTCGAATGATTTGGTTTGTATCATGCTCAGATTTGATTTGGTTATGATCCTTGTGCTATAAACGGTTTGATTAAGTTTGATTGTTACAATCTTTTCTAGATTCGATGCTAGGTATTTCGAGAAGATGCTTGCTGTGTCGTTTGATTGTTTCCGAGTTAAAGTTAATTGACCCTGTTTCTTTGATGAAAACAATGCTCTCGAGTAACCTTTGCGCCCGAATTGGAAAATGAACCCGAATCATAACAACTGTGTTAAAATCTTAGCCAATCGATTCGCTCTGGTTCTAATTTGGCAAGTTTGTTCTATGAATCGATTTTAGATTATAATTGATGCTCTGTATTTTAATTTTGTGAAATGAATTGGTCAAACCTTGTTATGATTCGTTTGATTCAAATGATTGTGATCAAAATTGATCGGTCTTGTTTGCTCGCTATGCAAGGATCAATAATCAAAATCTATGACAAATCCTATTTGATTGATCCTGTCTCGTTGTGGTTATGTGTCGGTTATGGTTTGAATTCATTCACAACCTAAATCTTTTTGATTTACAGTCATCGTGATCATCCTGTTCGATGCAAGTATTACGAAGCGTTTTCTATTTGTTATGTTTTCGATTGAATATCAAAATGATCTTATTTGATTTGTTGAGACACGATTATGATGTTGTTACATGTGATTTCATTTACCCGATTTGTAACGATAATCGAAACAAAATAGTTCTTTCGTTGCATTTGATTAAATGACTTGAATCTTGTTGTTATATCGTTACAGCTATAATAAGTGGAAAATGGTTGTGTTGGATTAGATCGTATCACATACGATATGGTTCATTATCGATTTCAAGTGGATATGAAACAGTCTTGTTACTGTTAGATTATGAAAGACCCGATTTTATGGTAACAAAAAAACAGAGTATTCCTATCTCTGTTGAACCAATTTTGATCCTATTTAATGTTGAATGATAAAATCATTTGAATTTTAAGTGATTCGTTTTAAATGATCATTGGAAGAAAATTGGATTTAATTCTTTTAAAAAGATTTGATTTGATTTTAATTTCGATTCTGTATGTTATTTTAGACTAGCTACAGAATCAGATGATTCTGTAGCTAAGTCTGTAGAGTCAGATTTTTATTGTTTTGCCCATAAAATATCTCTCTAACTTGTTATTTTTGGTCCATTACAGGTCAATTCGAAATTGCATTGGATTTGATCAGCAGTTAGAAGATATTTGGATATTTTGATTTCATTTTAGTTTCTTAGTTTAGTTGATTTTGGGAATATCTTTCGAGAGTATGTAAACAGTTTGATATTATCCACAGGGAGGTTTTACCCTGTGGAAAAACTTATAAATACTCATTATTTTTGTAATAATCTCATCCTCATTTGTGGGAGAACAAGGATATGGAATTTTAATATAGACTGAGGTAGAATTTGATGTTTTGTTACAGCTTTAGCTTCTCATGATATCAACATTTTGTTTCATGTTATGTGTATCAATTTGTATTTGGTTAATGACTACTTTAGCTATCTTAATCTTTTGCAAATGATATAATTTAATCACTATAATCC
>ML779845.1:936176-955447 GCA_009831015.1 Picea engelmannii | reverse complement strand
CATTGATTGGATTATTAAGTATAAGTTTTTGCATAACAGGTTTCCCTTATTGCAGAGATTTATAAATCATATAATTGTTATGATTTTTTATGTCTTGTTTGTCCTATAAATAAACTCAAAGAGCAGCGCAACCTATCGTTTACAAAAATCTTCTGACCATCTGGTGCGAGTTTACTTCCTCCGACCAGCTTCGAAGTCATCACACACAGGACAAACTTGGAGCGTTTCCAGGTCAGTTTGTCATTTACTAGTTTAGTATATTTGTTAGTATTTTTAGTTATATATATATATATGTTTAATATATTAGATTGTTTAATTTCTGTAAGATTTATTTCTTATTTATAAAAAATCAATAAAAACATATCTCGTTGTCTTAGGTCATAATATAATTAGTTTTGCAGGTTTTAATTAAATCTGTAGATTGTCTATATTGTACATTTTGTGAATAAGTGATATTGCAGTTAGTAATTAGATAGTTGATTAGAATTAGGATAATATTAATTAGTAGATTGTATATAGAATAGTTTTCTTTTGTTTTGTTTGTTTTATTTATTAGTTTTATTTAGTTTGTTTTATTTAGTTAGTTTAGTTGGTTTTAATTGTTTTAGTTAGATTAGTTAGTTTAGATTAGTTTTCTCTTTGGTTTTCTTAAGACCTTAGAGCGGCCAACGGAGCCGCTAAACCTGTCAGGGTGGTTCATTCCAAACAGCTTGGGTTATTAGACAACCCCAGACCGGTTCCACTCTCTCAGATGACGGACGGTCAATTTTGCTCATCAACACCTTGACAACCTGATAAAGTTGGATCGTCTGTTGGAGATTTCCCTTGACCTATGTGTCCACTATCTGATCAGTGGATGCCTCTTTCATGTAGTCAGTGTTTCTCTTTGTTGGGATCAGTTGTTCTACAATCTCTTATGTGTCCAATAATGGTGGAAAATATGGCCAAAGGAGGTCCACATTGAACACTGGGTGCAAACCAAGGAAGGGTGGAGTGTTGATCTCAAAATCATTGCTACCCACATCCTTGGTGATAGTGTAAGGCCCATAATGACGTGGTAGACGCTTCTGATGGGGCCCTGCAAGGTTCTCTTTCTGAAAATGTAACCATACTTTGTCTCTCGCCCGAAACGTGTGTGGTACCCGGTGTTGATCATGGCATTTTTTTTTCTTAGCATTGGATTTTTGCAAAATCTCATGGACCTATTGGTGGATGTGTTGAATCTACTCAATGAATCTGGTGGCTTTGTCGACCTCAGACTAAACATGGGAATAATCTTCCTGTGTTGTTTAAAGAGGTATTGCAACATCAATGGGACCTAAGGGTTCAAATCCCAACCCTACCTGAAAGGGGCTATGGTCGGTGGAGCTATGGAGAGCCCTATTGTAGTTGTTTTGAACATAGGGAAGACTCTCATCCCATGTATGTGGATTCTTAGAGTTATACATACACAAGATGTGCACAATCATTTGATTGATGACCTATGTTTGGCCATCGGTTTGAGGGTGAAAGGCAGTGGATTTAGTGAGTTTGGTGTCCAAAAGTGACCAGAGACTCGGCAAAAATGTGTTAAGGAACTTGTTGTCCCGATCGGAGATGATGGTCTGTGGTATCCTAAAATGAACCCACACTCGTTCGAAGAAAATCTTGGCAGTATATGCCAACGTGATGCTCTTCTTGCAAGCTGTGAGAATGGCCATCTTTGGAAACCGATCCACCACCACAAATACACAATCATTGCCTTTCTTGGTGAACAAAAGGCTTGACATTTAATCCATAGATATGGATTCCCAAGGCCTCTTAGGAGTAGGAAGAGGGTTGTATAAGCCTTGCTTGTTGGTGGATGGCTTGGCAATGGAACAAGAAGTGCAAGATATGATATACTTGTTGACGTCATGTCGAAGTTTTTGCTAATAAAAATGTTTCTGTAGAATGACCATAATTTTCTCCACACCAAAATGTCATGCCATCTGACTCTAGTGAGCCTCCCAAATCATCTTTGCACACTCGCTTGCAGGAAAAAAAAGATGGCCCAGATGGCATAACAGTCCATCCTGAATATGAAAATCAGTGACATTTGCACCTGTACCCAAGAGTTGATAGGTGGTGGAGAAGTTTGGATCTTGATGATAAAGTTGGGTCCACTCAGATGCCTCATGCCCATAGGAATGGAGCACTATGGTGAGTGAAACTATAGGAGGTCGACTGAGGTAGTCAACAACATGATTTGTGCTCCATGTCTTATACTTGATATTGAGATGGAACTATTGTAGGTATGTGGACCACTTCTAATGGCGGTCATTCTGCAACTTCCCCTGTGTTTGTATGAACTACAAAGGCTTGTAATCAGTGTGGATGATTGTCTCCTTTCCCAGAATGTAATGTTTCCATTGACGATAGGATTTTACAATGGAATACATTTCCTTGTCATAGGTGGGTTATTTCTGGACAATATCTGAGAGTGTCTCACTATGGTATTCTACCATATGACCGTGTTGTGTGAGAACTACGCCTACAACATAGGCGGATGCATCAATCCCAATATTGAATGGTTATTGCAGATCGAGTAAGGAAAGTACTGGAGTTGAGAACAAGAAATTCTTCAGATCATAAAATGATCTTTTTGTGCCTTCCCCCACATGAAATTTTCCCTACCACCACCCTTGGTCACTTGGTTGAGGGCCCATGCAATATGGGATAATCCCAACATGAAACATCGGTAGAAGTTGGAAAGTCCCAAGAAGATCTGACGCTTGGTTATTGTGGTCAGGGATGGCTAGTCATGGATGACTTGGATCTTAGCTGGATCTACATGTACCCCATGCTCATAAAAAATGTAGCCCAAGTATTGGACCCTATTCATGCCAAAGGATCATTTTTCTAAGTTTGCATACATCTTATTCTACCGCAAAGTGATCAAAACCTATTGAATATGTTGCATGTGATCCTCCCAAGTTTTGTTGAAGATGAGGATGTCATCCAAATATACCACCACAAAAGATTTTGTGAAGGGTCTTAATACATCATCCATCAACCTCATGAAAGCGGTTGGTGCATTTGTTAAGCCAAAGGGTATGACCATCCATTCCAAGAGACCTTCTTTAGATTTGAAAGTTGTCTTCCATACATCAATTAGCTCAATGGGAACCTGGTGGTAGCCAAACTTTAGGTCAATCTTGTTGAATAATGTTTCCCCCTTGAGTTGGTCAAGAAGGTCATCAATTCAGGGAATTGGGTACTGGTTCCTGACTATGATTTTGTTTAATTCTCTGTAATCAATGCAGAGCCACCAGGTCTTGTATTTCTTTTGCACTAATACAATCGGGCTTCCACAATGGGAGGATTTGGGTCTGATGTGCCCCTTTTGAAGAATCTCTTGGATGTGATGCTTGATTTCGTCATTTTCCATCAGCGAGTGGTGATAGATTGGTCCATTAGGTAGAGGTGCACAGAGGGTTAGATCAATTGGATGCTTGAATTGGCAATGCATTGGTACCCCGGTGGGTGAGGAAAAGATGTCTCTATCCTCTTCCACAATCCCATATACTTTCTTCTACTGCAAAGAGAGGCTCTGTGTAGAGGCCACAAATGTGGAAGAAATATTCTACTAAATGTGATTATGGATCACAAATAAGATGAACTTCTGAGTCTGTGAAATGACCATACTGCATTGCTTAGCGAAGATTAAAGAAATATCGGTAGGCAATGCTACCTATGGTATATTGTAAAATTATCTACCCAAAGTAATAATAACACTGTGGGGTCTAGACTCATACACAACATGTTACTTCCATAGATATGGTTGTCCTAAAAGAACATCACAAACTTCAAGGGGAGAAATATCACACAATACCTTGTCTTTGAAGGGCTTGATTTCGTAGGGAATATGACATAGTTTGTTGAAGCAAAGATCTCTTCCGTGGAGAAGCCAGGCGATGGTGTAGGGTTGCGGGTGTGGTGTCGTCAGTAGGTCTAGCCACTTGACGACCTGTGGTGAGATTAGGTTCTTCTGACTGCCACTATCGACAATGAAATGAAGTGGAGCCCCCTTTACCCACATCTATGAGTCAAAGAGTTGTTCTCCTTCCTATGGTACTTCTGGTTTGCTTGGATGGAATTTGGTGGTAGTGACAATGGCATTGGGTTCAATATCGATAATCTGCTTCCCTCCTTCTGGATTTGATTTAGAGTCAGAATCTTCAATAAGATGGCCCCGAAAGTGTATAACCCACAATTACAAAGAATTACAAAAGAACGTGATGAACTAAAAACTGTCAAGAGGAGCCAATTGGAATAAGTGGGTGGCCACTAATATCCACCCGGATCAATCATCCCCCCTTAGGAAGAAATTCACTCCATTGCGTTGAGTTCCCCCATCAAGTGAGGAAACTTCTGTTGAATTTTTCCCTGGGTGAGCCACTTTCCTTGGTGTAGGAGTCGCCCTACGTTGACAACTCGATAAAGTTGGATCCTCTGTTGGCGAGTTCCCTTGACCTATGTGTCCACTATTTGATCAGTGGATGCCTCTTTCATGGAGTCAGTGTTGATCTCTATTGGTGTCATTTGTTCTTCAATCTCTAATGTGTCCAATAATGGTGGAAAATATGGTTGAAGGAGGTCCACATTGAACACTGGCTGAAAGCCAAGTAAGGGTGGAGTGTTTAGATCAAAATCATTGTTACCCATAGCCTTGGTGATAGTGGAAGGCCCATAACGAAGTGGGAGAAGATTTTGATGGGGCCCTGCAAGGTTCTCTTTTTGAAAATGTAACTAGACTTTGTCACTCGCCCAAAACATGTGCGGTACCTCGTGTTGATCATGACATTATTTTTTCTTAGCATTGGATTTCTGCAAAATCTCATGGATGTGTTGGTGGATGTGTTGAATCCACTCAATAAATCGGGTGGCTTTGTCAACCTTAGAATAAACATGGGAAGAATCTTCCTGTGTTGTTTAAAGAGGTAGTGCAACATCAATGGGACCTAAGGGTTGGAATCCCAACCCCACCTAAAAGGGGATATGGTCGGTGGAGATATGGAGAGCTCTATTGTAGTTGTGTTTAACATAGGGAAGACTCTCATACCATGTACATGGATTCTTAGATGTATACATGCACAATATGTGCATGATCATCCGATTGATGACCTGTGTTTGGCCATCAATTTGAGGGTGAAAGGTAGTGGATTTAGTGATATTGATGTCCAATAGTGACCAGAGACTTGACCAAAATGTGTTGAGGAACCTATTTTCCCAGTCAGAGATGATGGTCTGTGGTATCCCAAAATGGACCCACACTCATTCGAAGAAAATCTTGGCAGTATACATTGTTGTGATGCTCTTCTTGTAGGATGTGAGAATGACCATCTTCGAAAAGCGATCAACCACCACAAATACACAATCATTTCCTTGCTTGGTGAACGAAAGGATAGACATGTAATCCATCGATATGGATTCCCAAGGCCTCTCAGGAGTAGGAAGAGGTTAGTATAAGCCTTGCTTCGTGGTGGATGTCTTGGCAATGGAACAGGTAGTGCAAGATATGATATGCTTGTTGACGTCTTGTCGAAGTTTTGGCTAATAAAAATGTTTCTGTAGAATGACCACAATTTTCTCCACACCAAAATGTCATGCCATATGAATCTAGTGAGCCTCCCAAATCATCTTTTCACACTCACTTGCAGGAACACAGAGGTGGCCCATATGGCATAACATTCCATCCTTAATATGAAAATAAGTGACATTTGCACCTGTACCCAAGAGTTGATAGGTGGTGGTGAAGTTCAGATCTTGCTAATAAAGTTGGGTCCACTCAGATCCCTCATGCCCATAGGACTGGAGAACAGTGGTGAGTGCAACCACAGGAGGTCGACTAAGGCAGTCAACAACATGATTTTTTCTCCCTATCTTATACTTGATATTGAGATGGAACTGTTGTAGGTAGCTGGACCACTTCTAATGGTGGTCATTCTGCAACTTCCCCTATGTTTGTATGAACTACAAAGGCTTGTGATCAATGTGGATGATTGTCTCCTTTCGCAGAATGTAATGTTTCCACTGATGACAGGCTTGTACAATGGAATAAATTTCCTTGTCATAGGTGGGTTATTTCTGGATAGTATCTGTGAGTGTCTCACTATGGTATTCTATTGAATGACCGTGTTGTGTGAGAACTATGCCTACAACATAGTTGGATGCATCAATCCCAATATCGAATGGTTATTGCAGATCGGGTAAGGAGAGTATTAGAGTTGAGCACAAGCGATGCTTTAGATCATAAAATGCTCTTTTTGTGCCTTCCCCCACGTGAACATTTCCCTCCCACCGCCCTTGGTCACTTGGTTGAGGGCCCATGCAATATCGGAGAATCCCAACATGAAACATCGGTAGAAGTTGGAAATTCCCAAGAAGATCTGAATCTTGGTTAGTGTGGTCAGCGCTGGCCAGTCACAAATGACTTGGATCTTAGGTGGATCTACATGTACCCCATGCTCATAAAAAATTTAGCCCAAGTATTGGACCCTATTCATGCCAATAGATCATTTTTCCAAGTTTGCATACAGCTTGTATTGCCACAGAGTGCTCAAAACCTACTAAATATGTTGCATGTGCTCCTCCCAAGTTACATTGAAGATGAGGATGTCATCCAAATATACCACCACAAAAGAGTTGGTGAAGGGTCTTAATACATCATCCATCAACCTCATGAAAGTGATTGGTGCATTTGTTAAGCTAAAGGGCATGACCATCCATTCCAAGAGACCTTATTTAGATTTGAAAGTTGTCTTCCATACATCATTTAGCTTTATGGGAACCTGGTGGTAGCTAGACTTTAGGTCAATCTTGTTGAATAAATTTTCCCCCTTGAGTTGTTCAAGAAGGTCATCAATTCGGGGAATTGGGTACCAATTCGGGGAATTGGGTACCAATTCCTGACTGTGATTTTGTTTAATGCTTTGTAATCAATGCAGAGCCACCAGGTCCCGTATTTCTTCTGCACTAATACAATCGAGCTTCCCCAAGGGGAGGAGTTGGGCCTGATGTGCCCCTTTTGATGAATCTCTTGGATCTGATGCTTGATTTCATCATTTTCCATCTATGAGTGGCGATAGATTGGTCCATTAGGTAAAGGTGCACTGAGGGTTAGATAAATTGGACGCTTGACATGGCAGTGTGTTGGTACCCCTGTGGGTTAGGAGAATATGTCTCCGTACTCTTACAAAATATCGTATACTTTCTTCTACTACAAAGAGAGGCTTTGTGTAGAGGCCATGAATGTGGCAGAAGCCTTCTTCTTACTATGAGTATGGATCACAAATAAGACGAACTTCTCGGTCTGTGAAATGACCTTACTACATTGCTTAACAAAGATTAAAGAAATATCAGTAGGCGACGCTACCTATGGTATATTGTACAATTGTCTACCCAAAGTAATAATAACACTATGGGGTCTAGACTCATACACAACATGTCACTTCTACAAATATGGTTGTCCTAAAATGATCCAGAATCGGATCCAGGAGTCTAACAGGGCTCAAAAAGGCTCAAAAATGAAAGTGCTCAGAATCAGACAAAACCAATTCCATTGCGTCCATATCGTTCTCCCGATTCCTTCCATATATTTACTTCATCAAACATATGTCGTATGCGAAAGATATCACATTCTGATCGAAAACCTAAACAGGTAAAAAAAGGGGGTGATTGTACAGTCCGTACAGTCCACGTGGCAAGCTGACTGTACAGGCCATACAGTCGTACAAATGATGTGGTAGCATATGGTAGATTACAGGGTGTACGGCAGGTGATTTGGACCAGTCATAGGGTGACACGTGTCACCACTATAAGGGTGACATGTGGCACGGGCTCATAGTGGCAGGTACAGTGGCATGCTGACATGGCGGTACAGTTGCTGACTAGGAAGACACCTCGGCAGACAGGTGGTACAATCCTGTGTTGACAAGTGGCATGGTGTTTGTCTAATGTGAAGGTACCACATGGCCCAGTCATGGGCTGCCACGTGGCACCCCTCTATTGGTTGTTGGTTTGTGCAAAATTTTGGGGTCTCCACCGGAGTCGAACCCCCGACCTCCACCGGGATACAGACTGACAAGACCGGGATAACCACTCACTCCACTATTTTTTCTTAACAATCATATGGAAAATATTTTATTTAAGTTTGATTGAAAGTTTAGTTGGAGGCGGTTAGGGTTGGGGCTTAGCCCCAGCCCACAATTTCATTATTTGCATGTAACCACAACTAAACGAGGGCGCGGGTGCCACTAACTGTTGGGCACGTCTTTTCAAGGCACGGTTCTATCCCATGCACCATGTGTCCATATAATGGGGGGCTAATCCCTTCAAAAGCACATGGTTGGGATATGGCCACATGGCCTTTGATATGACCGAGAGTTAAGGACTTGAGGGCCAATGCATGGGCGCGTGGCCACATGGAGTGCCTTAATACGGCCAGAGGGCCAGCCAAAAGGGGGCTTCACCCTACATTATTGCAAAGTGGGTTTTTTATATAATGTTTTGGATTTTTATTTGATTTAGGCCTGTAATTAGTGGATTTTGGCCATTTTGGGGAGATATTGGGCATTTTTGGAGGCCAGATTTTGGGAGGAAGTTGGGGATGGATAACCAACTTCAGATCTATAAAAACTAGGCCTGTTTGAGGCCATGGAGAATAGTCAGAGTAAATTTATGCTGAAGGGAGGCCAAGCCAAATCCATTTTTATGCAGGGAAGTTGTTGAGGAGCAGACGCTTGCGGGCCATTTCTGGGAGCTCCGGTCATCTGTTTTTCATGCCATTTCTTCTGCTGGGTTCTAGAGATCTGGAAGAACATGACGAGATCAGTCTTGTAGCCTAATGGCACTAATTTGATGTACTTTTTGAGCTTTGAACAGAAATAAAGAAGCCTCTCCCACTGAGACAAAGGCCCGGAGACGTAGGCAATTTTGTGCCAAACTCTGTTATCACTTCTCTTGTTATGGCTTGTTGTTTATTACTTCATTTCAGATCTGCATATATGTATATGGCTGTCATAATTCCTCGTATTTCCTCATTCTTTCATTAAGCTTCTCAAATGGTTAATTAACACATGCAATTAAAAACTCAATCACAGTCATTAAAAGATCTTTTCTGTATCATAAAAGAACATCACAAACTTCAAGGGGAGAAATATCACACAATACCTTGTATTTGAAGGGCTTGATGTCGTAGGGAATACGACACAATTTGTTGAAGAGGAGATATCTTCCGTGGCAAAGCTAGGCGATGGTTTAAGGTTGTGGGTGTGGTGTTGTCGACAGTTCTAGACGCTTGACAACCTATGGTGAGATCAGGTTCTTCTGACTGTCGCTATCAACAATGAAATGAAGTGGAGCCCCCTTTACCCACATATGTGAGTCAAAGATTTGTTCCCCTTCCTCTGTTTCTTTTGGTTCTCTTGGATGGACTTTGGTGGTAACGATAGTGGAACTAGATTCAACATCGATAATCCGCTTCCCTCCTTTTGGATTTGATTCATAGTCGAAATATTCCTCTGACTCGAAATATTTCATCTCGACCACCGGTGACTTCTTGGAGAAACAATATTCAGTGTTGTGCTAAGGGATTTTATGGTATTCACACCATTTTCCCTTGTCCTTCTTCATCTTCTCATTACCCTTCTTGTGTTTTATCTTGGATGGTTGTCCTGAGAGTGGCCATCCTTGTTCTGTCCCTAGTTTTGTGGGTTGGGGCCACCTTTTCCCTGCTTTGGCTCTGAGGAGTTTGCAGATCCAAACTCTCACCTCCTCAACTTAAATTTCTACTCGATCTTGAAAGCACATCTATAAGTCGTACCCAATTATGCGATATCTAGAAACTCCATTTCTGTTTGAATGTATCTATGTATAAATCCGTAGTATTTTAGCACCAAATCTCATTCAAATTCTTTGATACCCAATTTTGTGTGAAGGGTATGGAAAATATTGGTGAAATCTGGTACTTTCTAGTCCCTTTCTTGACGCAAGGTGGTCCATCTTGTGTATTGGTCCTCATATCTTCCAACAAGGTAGTATTGTTCTTTAATTGCATCCCTAAAGGAATCCCATGCGGGTGTGACCTCAATTATTGTAGATTCCTCTATGGACCTTTACTCAAAGTAAGTATCCCACTAGTCCTTAACATGGGGGACGACCTTGAGGAGTGCAAAAGTAATATTTTCCCTATTGGAAAAATTATGGACCGAAAAATACCCTTCAAGTAGATTCAACCATTTATCTACAACATCTACATCTATCAGTCCTTCAAATAATGGAATATCAAAATTTACATGTACCTTGAAGGGGGTTGCATGATCTCTTGATGAAGACGCATCTCTTGTGGGAGGTCGTTGAAGGATCTATGCAAAGTTGTCCATCATTTTGTTCCTTTGTCATGCAAGGGCTTCCTCGAGCAACATTTTAAAAGGATCTCCTACTCCATCATATTTATTTTCATATCCCATGGGTTTTTGTTGATCTTGGCACGACCGATATTGCAAAGGCTTGACTGGTTCGAGTCCCAACTTCCTGTACCCAAATATTTTTGGGGACATGCACAAAGAAAAATAAATGAAGAGAAGACCACTCTGATACCACTGATCTGGATTTATGAGCGAAACGAAATGAATAACAAACTCAATACAATAACATAGAGATATGGAGAGAAAAAATAGATATCCATTGAACAATAACTTCTATTGAATAAATACAATAGGTTGAAACTATAAAACTGCAGAACTGAAAACAACTTGCTCGAATGGTGGTAGCTATATCTGAGAAGAGATGTGGCTACTACATGCATCCGTCTGAGAATAATGATTACAATGAGACTCCAGAGGCATTTTTAACATTATTCATGAATGTCAAAACCCTAGACATACAAAAACCTAACCCTAGTAGGTGAAATGCTAAAATTTATGTGGGGCCTGATGGGTAAGTTGGTACCTCAACTTCCAAGGGTCCTAACATTTGCATACAACCTCCATTTTAGGCGCGTTATAGCCCATTGTAAAGGTCTTTTTGAGAAATACACATTATGTCGTCAAACTCTAACTTCGCCTACAATTTGACTATGGCAAGACAAAAAACATTGTTTAGGGCCCCAAAATAGCCTTGGAAGTACAAAAAGATGTATTGACATGAAAACATCCAAAATAATCCAGTTGGATTAGGTGGGAGGCCACCGATATCCACCTAGAAGCTATGTAGGGCTTCAGACAGGCCCGGAAGTGTAGAACTCACAATTACTAAGAATTACAAAAGAACGTGTTCAACTAAAAATTGTCAAGAGGAGCCAGTTGGAATAGGTGGGTGGCCACCAATATCCACCTAGATCATTCGACTTGTCATATTACTTCACACCAATCCCGCAAATGTAATTAGGGTTCCAACAATGACCATCCCATTAAATTCCCTGATGGTAATCAACATACTTTCTATTAACTTTCCTGATGGTAAACTAAGGGATTTTTATCAACTTGTTTTATTATCTTACCAAACTTTCGACATAATTAACACAAATGCCTCCAATAGTCATCAAAATAGTTTGAAATAATTTCTCCTATTTTAACCTTGTGAGCATATTTTAAACAAGTTTATTCTCTATCTCTCACTTAAGTGTTCACCATGAGTTCTATTATAATCTCATCATCGGATGATGACCTTCCACCGAATATTAGCTCAAGCTAATCCTCAGGTACTCCGAGATACTTAGAGAGGTTATATTTTTAGATCAACTATGTGTTTCTTTACACTAATCACATCTCTACTTTGCAGGTTCATATATGTCTCCAAGAAAGAAAATGATTAGCAAGGCATCTTCCATCGAGGCCTCTGGTAGTGGCCGACATATTGAAGATGAACCAGACATTGTCGGGGCCATGTATGATGACACCTCTAGACTCATAGACAAATAAGGGGATGCACTCAGATGAGGAGTTGTGTATCATATGTTTAAAAAAAAAAACTTCTCCACTGATGTCGAAGACTAAGATGAGTTGAAGATATTCAAGAAAATTGGAAGGTCTGGAATATTCAGAATAACAAATTGTTTTTCTCTGTTCCCTAGCGTTGATGCCATCGCTTGGATACTAAAGCACGTATATTTGGGGAAAAAATATGTCTGCAACTATATAAGGGAGGTCATAGGATCATTTCATCCTAAAGACTTAGAAAAATGCTATGATCTTGATAAGGGGACTAAGAAGTTGGACAACAAACTTATCACAAAGTTCGAACGCACAGCTAAGGAGCTATGTCCTAGGTGGTACAAGCTAGACAAGGAATTCAAACTTAGACCCAGGGGAGGGTATCCTACAACTACGCTAAGGACGCCTTATCACTACATGGTATCCATGCTATGCAGGCTATACGGGGAGAAATATTCTTCCTAGTTCTCCCTATCATACATGCCATTGATTTATTACTACACAGACAAAGGATTTTCATTTAACTGGGACGACATATTATCATCCAAACTAACAGAATCCATCACTGCAATTGTAGAATATCAGTTGAGAAATTTCTCGAGTTTCCACATATCTTCATACCTCTTGGACATCATGTGCGTAGCCTACCAATACCAAAATATTTGGTGGAAATGGAAACCATCAGATGAATCCATTCATATATACTACAAAGTGCTCTAGGAGAACAAGTACAGGATGAAATACTAGAATATTTGCGATCACTTTTTGGCTCCTATGTACGAGTTCATATTTTGCACACCAACCCATGTATGATTGACAAGGTGATAGTTGTCATAAAAAGGATTGAGGATTGGTACCTTATGGAGGATGGTAATTATATCAGGGTGTACAGTTCCATGAAAGCCCCCCATCTCCTCCCTAATTTTGAACTAGATAATCTAGTACTCTAGGAGGTGGCATATCAAACAATGATCCATGGAGTAAGAGGAATGCTATACCGAGAAAAGAAGGAAATATGGCTACCACTCCCACTATACATTGGTGTCTACTCATTTTAAAATACCAAGAAAGCATAGGAAGAAGCAAACACCTTGATCTCATACCATTTTGGAGAGGAGAGTTTCAAGATACACGACCCAAACAAGGTCATAAAAGAACATTTCAATAAGGTAGGTTTTCCTTAGAAACAAACAACGGAATTCTGGAAGGAGGAGGAGGTACATCATAGTGCAATAACTGAAAATGAAGTCACCTTCAAGAGAAGGGGTAGACCCTTAGGGAGGATTGTGGATGCGAATAAAGTGCAAGAAGAAGCCATAAATAAAGCAGAGGAAGAGGCAGCAGAAAAGACATATCCCCCTTCTACTTCTGCAGAATCAGGATCAGCAAAGGAAGAATATATGTTGGAAGATAAAAAGAGGAGGAAGAAAGAGAAGTTTCACAAGAAAAAGGCATGACACCTCTAAGAAAAATACAAAAATTTCTAAAGAATCCAAATACAAGGCTAAAGAAGAGGTCGCAATAAAGGAAAATACCTAGAAGGAAGCTTAACAAAAGGTAGTTGCAGAAAAGGAAACAACAGAAAATGTTGTAGCAGATGTAGCAACAACAGAAGTAGAATATAGAGCAGTGAAGGAAGCAATGAACAAACAAGTAGAGGAAGAACATATAAAGAAAGACGAGAAATCTTGAAACAATGAGACAATCCCAATTGACACTGATATTCCTGAGATATAAACAACTGGTGCCAATAGAAATACACAATTCAACAACCTAAGTTTGGGAATCTGTAATCCATTCATGCCAAATGAGGTACCCAACTTGAAGAAGTTTGTATATGACAATGCATTATGCATGATCATGCAAGAAAAAGAGGAGAAATTACTAGTAACAAGAGGGAATCGAATCTTATCCATTACAAAGATCCCCGTGATAGAACATGTTAGAAAATATCCAGTATCCATAGCCTCAGTTGGATTGTCTTTTTGGAATGATACAGAACATAATGTCAGAAATATGTGCCATCAAAATCTAGATAAAGAAGCAAGGATTAGAGAGCTTGAGGAAAATCTTCAACAGATAAAGGTGGATGAAGGAATCCTTCAGAGCTTCAAAACTATCATGGAGACGATAATAAATAAGCTAGAGGAGTCCTTATTTGACATGTATGTCATCTGCACATGTTCCAAAACTTATATGCTATCATCATAGACCAACATATCTTGGTGAAAACCAAGCTCACACAGTTCAACATTATCCAGGAAGGTATGAACAATATTGATACATGAATCACAGAAAACCTGGATGCACCAACTAAGCTCTATCATCCCTAATATAGGGAAAGGAAAACTAACACCTATGAACTAGATCATTTCCATCAAGATACACAAAAGGCAGACAAAAAAACTACCATCTCAATGAAAATTTTTCCAAGCATACACAAAGCTTCACAAGAATTACTCAAGCTATGCTAACTTCCCCAACTAGAGGAGCTTGGAAAAAATATTATAATGAAAGAACTAGTTGACAAGGTACATGACAACATTAGTCGTAGATGAGGAGTCACTGAGGCATCCACCATAGTAACAATGAACCTAATAAAACAACACCTTATTCAACCAACAAAGGTCCATACTATGGTTCACTACATTATCAAAATATATGCAGACCCTCAACGACAACATGGATATGTACACGACCACCATAGGAGAGATTGCATACCATAGACTCGTATATTTGCATGACCGGTTAGAAATCTGGGTAGCATACCTTCATGACAAGAATTTGTAAAAGGAAAATATAGAAAATTTGAAATTTCTATTACCTGTACCCTATTTTTTCTTTTCTAAACTACTCCCAATTTTGTATTTTCTTTGTACACATGTCAACGAGAAGAGGGGAGATGAATAATTTTGCAACAGTTTCTTTAGGGGAATAAAAATAATCACAATCTTGTTTTGGAAAAAGAGCATAAATAGAAGAAGATACCCACTTTGAAATGGATCTTAAGCATTGTATAAACTCAAGAACTAATTCAAGAACATATATTGTGTTAATGAATATTGAGAAGCCCTCAGGGATAGTTTTCAAAAGAGAGAAGAACATGTGTGTGTGGTTTTTTTGGAGTGAAATGTTTCAAGTGGAATGTATGTTGATCATGTGGACTATAAGGACAATGTTTTATTATAGACTAATATGATGCATTCAACGCCATTTTTAAGTATAAATATTATTTCTTATATTTATAATTCCTAATCTCATGAGTTTTTATGTATGCAACAATATAATTTGGAATTTTCTGGTTATATGTATGTATGCATGTGTTTCCAATTTTGCACCTTTATTTCAACTATCTGGGTGAGGTTACTTCAGTTAAATATTTGATATGAAAGGATATATTAGAAGTATATTATATTTATTTTTATACTTAGTATTCATATACATATTTACATTGCATAACCATCCATCTTCACCCTCATAACTAGTAATGGAAACTGAGCCAAACTCTGGATTTGTCTCCTAAACCAAATGGTGCATAGTCTGATTGGGATAGTGCATTTGAGAAAACCCCTTACTATTTCAAGGTGAATTTTGACCTATCAACAGGTTTCCATTTGGATGGGGTGCACAAGAAAAAAGGTTATTGGAGAATGGGGATGGGGATATGTGTGCAGTGTAATGGGGCTAGTGAGTCCACAAAAAATACTTACTAGAGATTTGTATGAATGTGATCAATGCAACTTTGATCTGGATCTCTTGAGATAGGCAACCGATAATGGGGTGAGTGGGTCCACATTAAAAAAGTCTTATGGAAGAGGGGGTCAACTATGACCAGTACGACACAAGGAATCTATTGATATAGGTCACAAATAAGGGTGCCAATGAGAACACTTTATACTCATTTTTTTATTACTCGTGCAAAGTTATACTCCTTTCTAAAGAATATTGCACTGGCCCAATGTTCAAATTCTTAATATTGAAGTTTATGTAGGAATTTCTTGAACTAGAAGTGAAGAAGGGTTTCCAATGACTCGAATGTTCAAAATTTCAACACAACTCCTTGTTTTGTAAGTTTTAGGGAATAACGACAAAGATTAGGGCTTCAAGGGTCCCAAGAACTAGGGAGTTCCCTATGCTATAGCTCTCATATATACGTATGGGTCCAACAGTAGTACTTGACCCAATATATCAAGTCTCTAACTAAGGAGTTTCGACCATACCCTTAGTTGTACTACCCAATTACCCAAGTACTAGAGAGTAATCTTCCTGAGTGTTATTCATGGTGCCACTATAGCAGCTAGATGATTGAGTGGCCTATCTAAGGCTGGTTTGAAGATACCTATAAGAATTCTTATACACTTGAGGTTACATGGAAGTGAATTCCAAATACAAGAGTTGTTTGATGAGTTACTACTTAAAGGTGTACCAACAAGGGTTACAAGGGTTTCCAAATAGACGAAACCTCCTATATTCCCCACATGTATGATTCCCTAGATGTAGGTGTATCTTCTTAATGATTAATATTTGTGTTATTTATAGACACCAGAATACCTCTCTAGCTTGAAAAGAAAATTGCTCTAAAAATGTGCTAGGAAAGTTCTTTGATACCACTTGTGATGTTCCAAATAGAAATATCCAAAGTACAAATTACAAATATTTCTCAAGTGTATTGCAAAAATAAAGAGAATTGCAAACACAATGGACAATATGAACCAAAATATTATACATTTATTGATATGGAAGCAATGTTCACTTGCCTCTTTAAGGGGGCAACCTCTAATAGAGCATAGATCAAATTACAGATGGTTTCCAAGATATCTTTTGCTTCTACATCTTTACATAGTACTTTATTTTCCCTAGGAACACTCTAGAGAAGGAACCTTCTAGTAAACCTTCTTAAAATAATTGTGTTCACACTAATACATAGGCCTTATTTACTAATTATGGCCTCTATACATAGAAATACATAGTAATCTATCTACTTAAGGGTTTAGGGAGGTTAGGGCCTAAACACTATCAACCTCCCACTTACTTACTAGGGGAGCAATTTTCATGGAATCAAATAGAGGAAATTGGTGGGATGTTTTTCTATGATGTTGGCCTATGTAATGGAATCTAATAGAGAATCTCCCTTTGTCTTCTTGACTTGGATCGTAATATGGAAGAGTTTAGTAATTTCCTTCTACTCCTTGGGATGGAATCTATTTAGGCTCAACTCCTTCTACCTTGTGGTGTAGACAATCTTTCCATCTGCATATGAGCTACTCTCTACATAGTTGCTTGAATTCATCATGAGCATGTTCTTCTTCTTGGCATCCTTCTTATGGTTCTTTGGATTCAACTTTGGATGTAACCTCCAACGCTTAT
The DNA here is from genome assembly GCA_009831015.1 of Picea engelmannii. Classification (NCBI taxonomy): domain Eukaryota; kingdom Viridiplantae; phylum Streptophyta; class Pinopsida; order Pinales; family Pinaceae; genus Picea; species Picea engelmannii. Next base: position 938,126 of record ML779845.1, on the reverse strand, counting down.
CTTTGGTGTGACCATATTAAAACCAAAATTCATCTATATATGTTTCCATTAGTACATTATGGTTGAAATTGGTTTTTGGCATTGAAAATCTTGGAGAAAATGGAAATTGATGAATAGTGTCTTTTCTTTAATACATTAAGTGAAAAAATATCCAAATGGAAAAATTTATGCCTTAAAATTTTATTTAAAATATTTACAAGTTCATCAAGTTATCCCATAACCCTTGTAGTAAGTATCACTTATATCTATGTTTCATTCGTCTCATATGATTTTAATAATTTCATGAGCACATGCATATACCTAAGTTTGATATATTTAAGCTTCAATTTTACAATATATTAATTAGAGTGGTTGGAGTGATATAATAAGGGAAAAAGAGTGATTGATAATAGAAATGGTTTGTATGCCATAGATTCCACATGACTATAAGTAACAAAAAAAGAGCCACATGTTTACCCAAATCTAGTTAAGGACCATACATTCATCAACATCAAATAAACAAGCAATGAAATTCATAAAAAGCATGCCATGAAATGTGTGTGTGTGTGTGTATTCAACATTGTATAAATTGTATATTTTTTACAAAATGACACATCGTGACTAATACACAAAATGGGGGCAAGTTCCTAACATGGAAAACTTCCATATGGTGGCCTAAATACAAAATGGGATTCATTGGCCACTCATTGACCACTGCCACCCTTGCAACTATTAGGAGCATCAAAAAAATTGATCCTTCTTCTCTTACTTGAAGAAGCACCTCAAGTGGTTTTTTTCCTGGGCATGGTTTGTTGCTCCAGAGACTGGACAAAGAAACAACATTCTTCTAAGTGTTTTTCCACAATGAATTAAAATACTTACAAACTGATACTTTGTAATTCGACCTAATACAACTCACCATAGATGATACTAACAACTGTGAGGGTGTTACCCTCCTCAACGGCCCTAATCTCTCAGCGATGCCACCCTACATCAGTTACAATGATCAAATCATGAAATTTAAACAAATATGCATAAAATAAATTCCTTTCATAATACATAAAAATTGATCATCAACAAATTATCTTAACATGAATAACTCGGGAAATGATGGAGATTCGTTGAAAGGTGGAGTGTTTGGATACACAACCTACTCTGAGGAAACATCTACCATGGCAGCCTCGATGGATGGAACATATAGAAATGGTGGTGGGGGTGGTTGGTGTACAAGTGCATTTACTGTGGATGGATGAGATGGAAAATTTGGTGGGGTTGGGTGGCATGCAGGTGCAACCATTGTGGATGCATGGGATATTAAATATGGTAGGGGTGAGAAGAAATAAACCCCCACGGGTAGTAAAAGGGATGGTAAAACCCTTAAGTTGGAAAGAGGTATCCCAAGGGTCGGGGCAGGGTGCCCAAGGACTGGACTAGCTCTATAGATGGAGAAATGCGATGGGTAGAATGTAGGTAGTGGTGGTGGTATAGATGACCCAACAATGGATGATGCAACTTGCATACATATTAACAATATTTTTATTAGTGCCAAAAAGTAAAATTCAACAAACAAAATATAACAAATTTGATATTTAAACAAGATTTAAGTCAACACATGATACCTATGAAGGTGGTGACTTGTCCATCCCAAGTGGACATGGCTCATCACTTTATGGTACGACAACCTGTAGAAACACAAGAACATTATATTTTAGGATGCCAAAAAATAAATAAATCACTACGGTAAATTTATCAAATGTGCCACATACATGTATATGCAGTACACCAAATGAACAAGATGTCTCTACTATTGCATCAATGGTTGAGACTGAAATTGATCCATATACTAGTGTAGAGGGTCTATTATAGGGGCTTAACAACTACAAAACATCATACAATAAGATATGGAAATAAATACGTAGAATTCTCTCTCTCTCTCTCTCTCTCTCTCTCTCTCTCTCTCTCTCTCTCTCT